>BRZM01002394.1:44399-63434 GCA_033238685.1 Lates japonicus | reverse complement strand
GATAATTGCAAAAGTTTTAATTCAATGTTCAGCCATGTGATGTGTGTCCCTGCGATGACAAGAAAATCAGATAAGTGGAGGAGAAAGTTCAAGCACTGAATCAAAATCAGGACCTCCCAGCTAGCCGGCGATTATAGTCCAATCATAATCTCTTGGCGGGATTCCTACTTCAGTAAGTGATCATGAGAAGGCCCGATAGTCCATCAGCAGCGCAGAGGGAGGGAGATACACTCAGTGTGCCTGTGCTCAACATGCTCAGCCATCTGCGGTGTCTTCCTGGCTACAATGAGTTGCAGAACTCCTGCAGTTTTTGGGAGAAGTTGTAGAAAACTGTGAGGAATAAAAATTGAAAATGAGTGCCAAGTGAGGTCAGCAGTGCAATGCTTACTACTACGCTGTATGTGAGATGTAAAGTGTGAATATATGTCAGAGTAAAATTAGCACTTGTCTTTTTGCTTCTCTCTGCAGCACAAATTAAGATTCAATTAGATTATTTCACAATCCCAGAGTAATCGTGCACATTACAAAGCAGTCAGCATGTGATTCGATGTGCTGATTATCTGACAGCATGTGCTGGTTGAACATTTGTGGTAGTGGTGTGAGTCGTGGCTCAGCGTGAACCTTCACAAAGCAGCTTGACATCTGAGCAGCAGGAGAAATCAGCTGCTCCCACCTCTGTAAGTTGCTGTAAATTTTGCTCTTACCCCGTTTTTGACGCCTATCTTGTAACGCTATATCACCTGCTGATATTTGTCAAAGAAACAGTCTGCATGCCACGATATCGAACTTTCACCTCCTCGTGTTCAAATCACTTTACTCTGTTCAGCTCATAATGAAATCCATCAGATTGAAAGCTGGTGTATGACAGGACTGCAGAAGGTGCAAAGAATCAGGTGATCCATGGAAAAATCTGTTTTCTGCCTTCATTTAACAGTAATTCATGTGCTTTGACCACTGGAGTCGACTCAACACTGTGTTATTGTTTGTATTTGTGCGTAAACAAACACATATTTGCCCATATTACACAACTGAGAGTCATGCGAAATGGCCCTGCGTCAGTGTATGAGACAGAGAGAGTGGCCATTGTTTGCTGTGCAGGGCCAGCGATGCTATCGCTGCTAATCTACTGACTGGGTTATTGTGCCAGGAGCTGCCAGAAGAGACAGCACCGCTCCATATGAACCTCAGTGAGGGCCAGTTAGAGGGATCAGCATGTGTGACAGTGTGCATATGTGCATTCTGGGTGTGCTCTGTGTGTGTGTGTTTCACGTCATGAGAGAAGATAAAGCTTAGGATGATGACCTTCCAGTTGTTGTTGGCCAGGCTCTGCGCATGAACGCTAGGACTTCAACAATCTCAGCGCTGACAATGTGGGAAACCACCTTTTCTTTCACATGATTTCATTAGCTTTTTACAGCTGCCAGCTGTCAATTAGAAATGGCATGAAAACATTGCTTCAGGCCTCCACAGGGTACCTGTAACTGTTATTTCTTTAAATCTAATTTCCCAGTATACAGGTATAAATGCTGCTTTCCTCATACTGCAAAGAATAAAAATCTTGAGACTTTATTTTATTATGTTTTTGCATAAATGTTGTCAAATGTAAACAAATAAGTCTTGAAAAAGTGGAATCATCTCTTAAGATACCCAGCCTTGTAAGTTAATAATTTTAAGTTCCCTGCAGGTTGCACAAGTGAGTCACTGACTATCTTGACTGTATTAAACTTTAAATTTTCAAGCAAAATGCAGAACATTAAGTAGTTTCAGATTTTACGTTTTAAGGGATTTGCTGCTCTTCTTTGCCTTATATGACAGTATATTGAATATCTTTGGGCTTTGGGCTCTTCGTCAGACAAAATGAGCACTTTGAAGTCGTCTTGTATTTCCTTTTATGAAATTGTAATCAGCAGTTTCTACTATTTTCTGCCATTTAAGAGGCCAAAAGATTTATTGATTACTGGAGAAAATAATCTACAGTATTACCAATAATGAAAAGAGTCATTACTTACTTACAGCCCTAGGCATGACCTCAATATGGTAGCCCCCATCCTAGCGCTAAATTATAGCGTAAGAAATCAGACGGGTGCAGATTTATTCATGCATCCTCTGGCCACCCATCACCCACTGTTTAGTCCATGTTCCATGTTTATTTCCTGGTTCAGTCATGTAAGGAAGATGTAAACAATAAATGGGGCTGGTGAGGAAAATCAATGGTGAGGGCGTGAGAGTGAAATACATTAATGAGCTCTCTGCTCATCACTGAAAATCACTCTGGAGTTGCTGCATCATCTTGACATTGGTTCATTCCCATTGTTTAAATTCCTGGTGGAGGTCATTATCATCCTCTTTGCATTTTTATAGCCTCATTCACACAAATTAAAATGGAAAAATAAACTGTGGGCGTTCTTTGCATACATGTAAACTATATAAAATCTATGACCATACTATAACATTATATGAAAGTATAAACAACCTAATTTGCTGTGGCTTTATGAGACAGCGAGAAAGGGTGTGAGAGTCTAAGTGTATGTGTCCTTCAAGCCCTCAAATTGGTTGTACAGTATTTTAGTGTGTATTAAAGGCATGTGGCTGATGGCTCTATTTGAGACTGTGTATGAGTGTGTGTGTATATGTGCGCGTGCATGTGCATAGACCCCTGTGAACAAGTGATTTATGGGCTGTTTTTAATCAGGCAGTAGAAAATGTTATTAGACAGCCTTCTCGCGCTCCCTCCGCCTGCAAATGAGCCGGCCCCCGCTGCACCCTGGGATAGCCTCCTGTAATTAGTTCTGGGAACTCACCTGTTACTGAACGAGACTGAGGGAGAGAGAGGGAGGGACATGAAGAGAGGATGGAGTGAGAGGGTAACAAGCAGGCGGATAAACAAACAGGAAAGGAGAGAGACTGTGGAGGAGGGAAGGAGAGAAGGTGCAGGAGGTGAGGGAGATCAGGGGTGAAATGGATGACTAGAGAGGAAGAGGAAGGGATGCAAGTATGAGGAAAGACAGAGGGAGAAAGAAACTGACCTCCACACCCTCACAGCTCTTGGTTTGCTAGTCTTATAACAAGCTCACCAGCCTCTACCTGACATTACCAGAATATGTTAGGATGCTGGGAAAAAAGTGCTCTGTACCATCTCATTCTGAGCGGTGTGAAAATTTGCTCTCAGGTGTAGAGACTCTGAGTTATATATCCACAACAGCAAACCTCCTTTATTTTCTGTCACTAATAAGATATTGCCAGATAAACAACAGACATCAGTTGTCTTCTAGGCACTTTCAGACTAATTGTCCAGCTCCAAAACAGTGACTAAACAAGAGGTAAAACTGGCTAAAATGAATCTAACCCAGCTCAAGTGTTGCCATTCTATTGTTTACTGTATGGCCTTCAAGCGGTATCAGTTTTGCTGATATTACGTTTGAATCCTAATCAATACCACTGGAGAAAAAGCAGCTTCTGCTGTATTGCTGGGCAATAATTTAATACCGTAATTTATCAGATTTTATTAGAATGTAATATTAGTATTGATTACGGTTTTGTGGAGATATGGAAATGCCATATATGTACTCACAATTTTGCTGTTAAAATTAATGATTCCAAGCAAATTTTATTTTTGAATATAAAGAAAATAAGTGATTTAGATCTGCACTAGTCAATATTTTTATATTGGCTAGTCTAATATAATGGATTGATAATATGAAAAGGGAAAAACACACAAACAAAACCCTTTCAGTTCTGTGGAGCATTTTCATGTGTTTGAGCTCCTAATTTTGGTTTCATGGCTCTCAACTTTACTATTTTGGTTCCATCTCAGTGCTCTTATCAACATGGTTTCTGGCCACAGTTGGCAGCTGCTTTCAGTGGAAAACCTCTGATAAATCAAATTTGTGCTACTTAACCAGCGCCAAACAGCAGACAGACAAAGTTAGCCGCTGGCTGGTGAACACAGCAGAAAATTTTGCAGCTAAAAGAGCTAGATATTTCCCTCAGGAGTGAGTGGAGACCTAAACAGAGCTAAAAAGAGCGTGAATTTGTCAGGTGGCCATAAACACAACAAATGCTAATATTGCTTTGTGTAAATAGGGAGCTGTTTCCTCATAAAGAAACAGTGATAATGTGCAGTTCTTGTTCAGCTTTCCCAAAAAATAAATTCTGCTTTAATTTTTTTTAAATGATGTAACACACAGCAGCAGAACACAGTTGATTTCTTTAAACATTAATGTGCATATATCATGCATTTTTTGCCTGCATTTGCTAGAATGTGGCATATATAAAGACATCAGAGAGTACTTTAATACATACTATCATAGCACTGATTTTACCTATACCACCCAGCCCGACCTGTGGAGAGAGAGAGCTGTATTGCAGCATGATGTGGATATTATTGGAGCAAACTTGTGATACATTTATGTGATAAAGTCAAAAACACAAACTCACCTGTCCTATAAAATCTCCCTCTCCCTAAAATAACTCTTGAAAGTAAGAAAAGGTTGTCTTACAAAGTAGATATTTGTTGGTGTGGACTGCAGCTTTTCCACCTTTCAAAAATATATTTTTCCAGTCTTGAACAAACTCGCCACCCTGACAGAATCATCATGTGACCTGCCTGCTCCCTGGCGCATCACTGAGCCCTGATGAACTGACTGTAGCTGCTGGCCACAGACTCTCCAGTGAGCGCTGCCTTGACAGCCAATCACAACAGCAGCCTGTCACTTGCAGCCACACACACACACACACACAAACAGAGACACACAGAAGAACTCATGCTGTCAGCATACATGTATACAATTTAAATCTGCACACACATATGCATACACAGATACAGCACAAACACACATACACACACATGCTGCACTTCTCCAACGCTCCTGACAGGCCAGTAAAAACATTATGAAATATTCAGTGAGTCTCACTGTGGTTTGGGTTCTACCTGTCTCAGCTTTTCTCGTTGCTTTGTGTGTGTTTGTTTGTATGAGGGAGGAAGAGATACTGTCTGTGTGCATGTTGGCATTAGCTCTTTTCTCGTGCACGTATACAGCGAGAGCGTCTCTGTTTGTACATGTTTGCAGTATCTCTCAATCCTTGCCGTCACGGTTGTGTGTAATTGGGTTTGAGCCAGCCGAACCTTTTGTCTGCGTGTTGCCTTGTGCTTACATCAACTATGTTGCTCTTCTAAATAACATCGCCAAGTAGACAAACTCTGAGCCAGACTTTCCAGCCTCTCTATTTTCAGCTCTACACAGGCACATTTTTTGTCTTGCTCTAACATCAAAAGGCAGATACAGATGCTAGTGCCCTTTTTATGACCCGATATATTTGAATTATAATGCTTTTGTTCAATGTCACTTAAACAGTTGAGTAGTGATACGTTTTTCTAAGGTCATAAAGTTTGAAGCGTTTGTGAATAAGATTTCAGACCTTTTCCTCAACTGAGGCAGGTGACTAGTTTTTGTGTTTTCGATTTATCAGTAGAGATCTACCTGACCTTGTGAAACACACTCAGCATTTTAGATATAGCAGAAGAAGCACAATTCACCTTTGGTGTCCCACAGGACTCTATTCTTGGACCTCTTGTTCTTTTCATTTTATACCTTCAGCCCTTTTATCTTTCTCCAGTCCACCGACTTCTGCTGACTCTCTATTGGTGTTTGAGAATGTAGTTTCAACTGCAGTTGAGAACTGAAGATTATTCTTTGATTGCAGTTTAACTTTTGATGGGTTAAAGGTGTTATCTTGCTGCCCTTCCTGTGTTTGGAAAATTGCCCCCTTTTACCCTCAGCTGCCTTTTGTAGAAGGTCTTTTGCACGGTAATATCCTCATGATTACTCATTCGCTTTTCTGTTTCCTCCCACTTGACTCAAAACTCTCTCTCTATCTGACTCAGACAGCTGGCATTGGGGACGCTGTCTGCTGATTAACAGACCATATCACCATTGTAGCACCTCTGCTACAGATGAGGGAGCCACTTCATTGGTGTTTAGAAGAACAAATAGAAAAGACTGTGGTAATAATCCCTAAAATAATAGCAAAATTGACAAGAGTTGGAAATTCTAAGGCATTGTAAGGCAATTATAAGGAATCTCTGTTATTCTTACCAAGTATATGAGCAAGCAACTAAACACTTAAAACATTCTTTGTATGATTTATTCTTTATTAGATAATATGTAAAAAAGAAAAGAAAAAAAAAAGTCCAAAAAAGTGTGAGACAGATGCAAAACATTGGACGCAGGGGTTGCTGTTTGTTTCCCATTTTAAACCGACACTCAGTTCTTTTAACCACAAGCAGGTGTTTGTTAGTGTCACCATGACGACAAAGTTCCTCTAACCTTAATGAAGTATTTATTTTAAAACCAAACCATGATGACTTTCCCTAAACCTAAACAGGTATCAAAACAGTTTAAAAGGTAATTCTTACCTGAATTTCTTTTCCTTAGGCATTTGGTGTAGTGTGTTTACAACTCCACCACTATGACGGCGTGTCATGGTTGGACAGAAATGATTGGCATCGCTTGAAACTTGTGGGCGCTGAAGAGATTTTCACTCAAACAGGAATATTGACACTGTACGTGTTCACAGCTTCATTAAATATATTCCAGGCCAGACTAAGAGGCAGTAACTAGGAAGTTGGACATGTGTAAAAGTCCTGCCCACTTACAAATACATATACAACATCTAAATATATGACATACAAATGTACAGTTGTAGTTTGTGCCTGTGACTTTGAAAGGATCAACATCCTGGGGGAGTTGATTGAGAGAGCGTGTACTGTTAAAAAAGCCATCTGTGGCAGCCTCCCAGCCCCTGCTGTGCTTTGAAAACCTGTTCCCATTCACAAGACATATCAGCCAGTGAAGGGCTGAGAAGAAAACCTGTCAAAGGATATACTTTGCACAGCGCTCAGCACCAAAAAAATCACAGAGAATGGCTGATATCTGCAAACACTTCTGTTGACCAGTCTGTGGTTTTCTTCTGGTGTAAATGTGCAGTAGGTACGAAGGTTTTTAAAGATATAACACCATGTTTGTACTTGAGTTCTGGTGATAGTATTTATTCCTTACTGACATTGACATTGACTTTGCTAGAATCTTTACAGACAGGTGTGTCTGGGGGTTCGTGCCAAAGCACTCAAAAAAGTAAAGAGTGGCCTTTTTAAAATTTCAGAGGCTGGAGCTTGATTACTTATCAGCAGGCAGGGTGAAAAGGGTACAGACACATTTATCCTCCTCAAGTGAGGCAAAAATATAAATTACAGCTAGTGAAGTTTGTCTAAATCGTTAAAACGTTGCAATTTTAAAGGAACAGTTTAACAGTTTGGGAAATACGCTTATTTGCTTTCTCGCCAAGAGTTAGATGAGAAGATTGATACCATTCATGTCAACACACTAAATATGAAGCTATGCACAGCAGGCTGAAGCAGCAGCTTGGGCTGAAGAAACTGCAAACATGGTTATTTTTTGCACCTTGTTTTGTTTTCAATCAAACAATCAAAATACAACAAGTTAAGTAGTGAGCTTTGGAGGTGCTGGAAGGTGACCATGATGTGCAGTATTACTGTTAGAGAAGTAAGACGTTTTTCTCTGTGTCTTAATGATAAATAAGAATCAAATACAAGGACAGGGTTCAAGGTAGATTCAGTGTCTGTATTTTTCACTGCAGAGAGTTTGAAAACTGACACAATCTGTAGTCTGTGACAGACTGATATAAGTATAGGGAAGTAAACCATGCCAGAAAAAAATCTACTTGAAGTTAGATGAAGTTACTGACTTTAAAAATACAGATATAGATTTTGTTTTAACAATTACATAGGGTAATATTGAAAAAGCAGTAAAACTTAATCTTATCATGTTGATTGTCATACCTTATGACTTTTCTTTTAATTTCTCCATCATTTCAGCAGCAGCCATTTAATTGCTCAGTATCTAATGAGAGAGATTGAACATAAACAGCTTAGTTCTCTGCTCTGGACTGATGACATTTAGCTGCAAGAACGCAGCGGGGGTCCGAGCCTTGCACTGTTGTCAGGTGAAAATCACGACAGCTTTTGTGACGTGTATGTTTTGCTTCAGCTCGGGGGATTACGTGGGCCTGCGTAGAAAGAGAAAACACTTGAATCCATTTCAAAACCCGGCGCACCGTCTTTTAAAAAACAACAACAACAAACACCATCTTTCTATAAACAGGGCTGATTTTCTTAATACCTTAAAAGTTGCCATTTTTGAATACACCATGCATTATCAATTTTACCTTTTGCTAATGCTTACCTGGAGCATACTAGTGGGTAATGCGGTGCCAGGGTGGAGGAGCAACACATCCATGTAATGGGATTACACTGATCTACTATAAAAATGGTAACTGTAATCACTGTAAAAATAGCTCAGTAATCACATAAGGAGTTGATAAAAATAATAACTGCTGGATTAAAGATTGTCAGATCATAGAGGAGGATATTTGGCAGAACATAAAACAACAGGTATGACTGTTTGTAGATTATACAGAAAGGCCAATATTATGCAGTTAACATGAACATAAATATGCCCCTGTGCTCAACAATGGCTACCTGGAGATTTTAGTCCCATTCTGGCCTAATGTGTCAATCTTATCAAGTAATTAATTACGCAAATTGAATTAATTTGTAGTGGTTATGTTAACAAACTGTTCATGTTAGGGCTGTAAGACTGTTTCTCACCATGTGAACAATGTGAAAGTCTTGTTTTCATCTGTTTGCATCTAACATATAACATAACAGATTACAAGACTGCACCTACAGCGCTTTCACCGTCCATTACTACATATGATACAATGTCCGAGAGCCCCTTCTCAAAGACAGAGTGATGGCCAAACACAGTCCCTCCATCCCAAACACATGTTGAGTAGTGTTCATTAGTCCCACCATTCTGAGAGGTTCATAAATCACAGCCATCTGGAACGCTCTCAGTGCTGCGGCACACTCCGTGCACAGCCCCCGCCTCCCCTCCCACCCCGTGGTGCTGGCAAACAGCCAATCAGATAGCGAATCCCATAGTGGCACGTCATGGCTGAGCCAGGCTGGGAGCAACACAACAGACAACCTTTATTAAAACTTTCATTCTGCTAAAGATAGACAGAGTTACTCTTGGGTTTTATATTGTTTTACTGCGTCCGATAGAAAATCTAATTTAGAGAGAAAACAGCATAAAACTTGAGTACAGATGCTGATTTTTAATCACAGATAAACCAAGGCTGATGTCATTTGTAAAGGCTAATAAGGTTTTACTCCAGAGCCCAGCACAGAATTGGGGTTAAACTCCACTTTTAGTGCCTCATTTAACCCACATTGTTTGTCACTGAACTGAATCATGCCACTGCAGTTTTTAATAACTGTCACTCATTTTTTCTCAATCTTGATACACTATAAAAGATAGGTTCACATGTTTTCAGGTCTGTCTCAAGGCAACATCCACGCATGGTAATATGTACATTGAGAGGGCCCTTGAGAATTCATCAAGTGATTCCTTGGGGGACAAATGGTCGTGGTCTTCTGCAAAAATGCACTGAAACTAACGAGGCTTCAGAAGTCTGAACTTTTGATATTCTGTGTTAGATATCGCTTTGTTTTACAGGTCCAGTATTTTCCATCTAATTTCCTCATCATTTACTAAAAATGCGCTGATATCGAGCAGTAAATTACTAGGACTCTTGATCTTTTGCCCCCATCCTGCAATGTCCAATGTATGTGGACTGGCTCGATTTTTCCTTCTGAATGCACCTCTCTTAAGAGTCAGCACAGCAGCTGCTAAAGCAGAGAAGCATCTCTAAAACATGTTTGCACATATGTATTCCAGATTGAGCCAAGATCTAAATTGATAACAGCACATGAGCAGCTCTACCCCTACCCTTAGTGGACTTGAGAGTGCTTGCCTTCACTTTTGCGTGCAGTTGAACTTCATGTCAGCAGCAGCACATACTGTATGTGGTGAAACACATGCACATATCTGCATAAAATCACAGAACACGCTCTACAAATTGTGATTAATCCATTATCTTAACTGTATTGGAATTAGCGTCAACATGCAACACTAGTTGTCTGTTATTACTAGTTCAAGGAAAGGGAATAAATTATAGTAATTTTGTTTTAGATGTCACTTTAAAGGCTAGAATTAGAAAGTCTTTGTTTGTGAGCCTTCTGATTTATGTTTGTGGCACTAAAAATGTGTGTGTGCGTGTGTTACTGACTGATGTTCATTTGTGTTTCAGTTCAGTCCCACAGGGGAGTAACACGCTCAGGGGATTTTAGGGTTGCCTAGAAACAAACCACTAATTGCCGTCTACCCTCTGAGTGTGTGGTCCATTTATTTAAAGTACTTCATTTAGAAAAACACGACGAGCTGCAGCAACATCCAGGAACAATGTACACAACAAATGACTTATTCTCACATCGGCATTCGAGGATAAGAAGGTATTACACTGCTGCTGACACACACAAACACACACACACACACACAATGCGCTGTGAAAGTGTGGATTAGAGCTTTAAGGACGGACTAAGATGCTTGCACACACATACACACACAAACTATACACACAATACATGAAAGTCTTATTAATGTCGACAGCTGCTGACACATTCCACCCTGCAGCCTGCACACGCACACACACACACACACACACACACACACACACACACACACACACAGTTTAATGCAGAGTACACACGTTCTCTCAGGCTGAGAAAAGACCAATCACCACTGAGGAAACTAGAATCACCACCTCATGGTTTTATTCCCCTGCTGCCCAATCAGGCTGCAGATTAAATCCATCGACAGTCACCTTGACCTTTGACCTTCTGTATATAAAACCTCATCACTTCATCTTTTTATCCTGTCAGACATTTGTGAGAAATTTCATCCTCATTAGCACATGAATTCTTGAGTTGTGGCCATGTTTTGTGAGGTCACAGTGGCCTTAACCTTTGACCTCTGACCACGAAATTCTAATCACTACATCCTTGAGTTTCAGAGAACGTTTGTGCCAAATTTAATGAAATTCCCTCAAGGTTTTACTGAGATATCGTATTCATGAGAATGGGATGGGCAAACGAAGGCATAAAAACACTGATTCCAGTTCGACCTCTCAGCCCTTCATGTTTTTACCAGCCGTATGTTGCAGCTTTAAAGCTCAGCTCAGTTTGAAGCTTCCTCCTGCAGTGAATCATCAACACGTGGAACGTTTTTTTCCCCATTTATTTTTTTCCATCCACAGTTTCCAACCAGCAGCTGATGGTTTCCTGGCTGTGAACGCAGCACAGAGCCATCTGCTGCAGTCTGACACTTTCACAGTCCAACAGGCTGAAAACACTGACTCTGGATCAGTTTCACACATCATCTGTCTCTGAACACTGACAACGACATCACTGCTCGCTGCTGAGGATAACCGTTAAGGGACCAGTGTGTGGGATTTACTGCCATCTAGAGTGATGAGGATGCAGATTACAACCACCTGAATAAAAATGGTAAATGGACCGCCTACACCAAGGGTACACCACTGGGGGCAATTCGAGGTTCAGTATCTTGTCCAAGAAGACTGAAGGAGCCGGGGATCAAACCACAGACCACACCCCACGACACACTACAGAACCAGACATCACAGGACCCTCCCCCCTGGTCCTGGTCCATGTCCTGATGGGTCAGAGCTGCACAAGGAGGACCAACACAATATTAGAGAGGTGGTTTTGATGAGTGTAAATCATCGACTGTGGAGACACATCCTCTGCTGCTCTGTTTATCTCCTGGAGAGACTTTTAATATCCCCTCTCCTCCTCCTCCTCCTCCTCCTCACTCCTCCTCCCCTAAACTGGGTCAAATGAGCTCTCTGTTTTTCTCCATGTGCTCGGAGTCAAACCCTGTCTGCTCACACAGACACACAGACACATCATCATGGCAGCACACAGTGTTTACTACAATTGAACCGCCGCCGACATATAACTGATATTCTGCCAAGATGATGGATGATGAACAGTTGCTGCTTTTCCTCTCGAAGATCTTTGAGCTGCGTCACATGTGAAGACATCAGCTTTCATGCTTATTCTACTGTTTTATAGACTAAATTGATTATGAGACAGCAAAACATGAATCAAGATCAGGGTGTTTTGTTAGTCTCAGTCGTGCAGCTCAGAGTTTGTTAGCCAACGCACATAGAGATTTTCATCCTTTTTAAATACTGCTGAAGTCACTATGAGAAGTTGCTATGACCTGGTGCAGCTACAAAATATCAGAACTATCATCTCCACCTGATGAGAGAGGACAGGGGCTGCATGCTGAATTTTGTCCTGTAGCTGCACCTGTACCTGTACTGGGGTTTAGTCTGTGAAAAGTGAATAAAATGGTCAAAAAATGGCCGACGCAACTTCACAGAACTGCAGGTTATGTCTTCAAAAGTCCAAAAACACCAGTTTCGTCCAAAATATTCAGTTTACAGTGATAAATGACAAAGAAAAGCAGCAAATCGTCTCATCTGAGAGGCTGAAACCTGCAAATATTTGGCTTCAATTTACTATTTCTGCTTGAAAAAAAGACTAAAATGATTAAAAGTCACATAATTAACCTTTTTTCTACCTGGACAGTGAAATTACAACATGCAACATGTCCTGTGCAGAGGAAATCTGTTTGAGTGAGCTGCTTAAGATAACTCTACATGTGGGAGGCACTGATCATCACTGAGGTAAAATTTAAAAAAACACACACACACACACAGGAGAGGCTGGAAACGTTACCAGACAAAAGGAGGATTATCAGGACGTGAGAGGAAATCCACACAGGGAAATAAAACTACAGAGAGATGAAGCAGCCGTCCTCTGATCACCACCCGCCACCCGACACGTATCCAGGTCATCAGAGGAAACACAACCCTCTGCATCAGGTTACAGCCAGACCTCCGCCTCTCTTCAACATGTCTGTCATTTCCCCTCCATCCTCCATCCCTCCATCTTTGTAGCCCATCCGTTCGAGTCTTACCTCCCTCTCCCCGTGGCCTCTGCAGTGTCCACATCATCGCTGCATCTTCCTCCTCCAACCACCACCTCCTCCTCCTGCTGCTGCAGCTTCACGCCGACCGACACACAGCAGCAGGATTGGTGTCAGCACCACCCGCCGACCCCCTCTACACACACACACACACAGCTTCCTCCCTCTGTTTCCCTAGCAACAGCACAGCAGCATCACACCTCCTCTAGCCCCTCCTCCCTCCTCCTCATCCCTCCTCCTCCCTCCATCCCGTCAACAGATAAATATTTCAGCCTCAACTGAAGCCTGAAGCGTGAGGAGCTGCTCCTCCCCCCACCTGAAATATTCAAGAGCCCAGTGTGTGTGTGTGTGTGTGTGGCGCGTATTCATCAATAATGACAGTGTGTGGACAACAATGGTAAGAGTGCCAGTGGAATATACAGCTGCATTATCATTTACTCTGTTTAAAACTACATTTTCCATTTGTGACTGAAAAAATTATCTAAATATCTGTTCATCAAAATATCAGATCCTCATTTATCAAAAAAAATTTATTTGTTTTAGGCATGGGACAATATGACAATTTAATGTCACGATTATCCTGGTCAAAATAATTGCTATTCATGATATTGCAATAATCATGAAAATCATGAAATTTGAAACAAGGAAACTGATGGACACAACAAAGGTACATAACCTCAAGTAAATCACACCTTAGTAATCGTTCAGTATGGTCCTCTCAGCCACGTGTTCGACACCTATAACTGTAATATGAAATACACACATCAGGTCTGAGTCCACCCACATCACAAAGGGGTTTAAAAGTCTCTGGACCAGAGAATTCAGTCACCATCTGAGAACTGTTCAGTATTTTCAGCAGCTGAAACATCAATCAAAACAAGTAACTTATTTAAAAACCTTCTCACTGAAATATTTCCCCTTTAAAATCCTTGCTCTGTGAACAGTTTGCACAACCGTGTTTACAGGCAGTGTCTAAAGCATCCACAACATGACCTCTGTACTAAAATAACTTCACATAAATGAGGTAAAATGTTTTAGGTTATACAGTGAGATCAATCTTTGAACCAACTGTTCATCCACGAGCACCAAATAAAATCAGATCAAACATGTTAAACATGTTAAAGGTATAATATAAACTTTCAAATCTGTCCCAAATCTGTGATTTTCAGCAAATGAACATTTAGTTTGGTCGCCAGTAGAAAGCGTTAGTGTTGTGGTTACCATCAAAATTGACTTTTTATACAGTTTTAAGCTTCATTTTTAAGATGCACTTGTTTTAACTTTACATTTAACTTTATATTTTAATCAGATGAAGGATTTTAGTCATCAGACGTCTGGATCTGAAGTTATCAGAGAAACAAGCTGAACAAACATTAGCAGCAGCTCAGCTTCACCAAACACCATTGAAAAAAACCTTATTTTCAGAGTTTTTATAGGTTTTAATCAACTGGTTTGTTTGTTTTGGAGAGGAGGAGACCTCTAACAATAATTTGGCTCCTGACTCATTGACACTGAAGGAATCCTGACAAGGTGGTGAAGACAACAACTCCCATGATTCCATGCTACATCACAACATCACGACCTGTCTTTTGTTATTTCTCTGACTGAGACACCCCTAGTGGCAAAAAATTACATATTATGATACTTCAATCATTTAATTTGTTTAACTTACTTTTTAAAAATGTTTTAGGTTTTCTGTTAGATTAGTTCTCCCCTTTTATTTGATCAGTTTTCTGTACTTTTAGTGGCTCAGTTCTAAAAGTCATTGAGAAAGTCACAGATCACAGTCTGTGATTTTTGGGGATGAAGATGAGGATGATGAGAGCAAGCATCGTCCTGTCCGAGCATCCACAGCTCAGGAAGATTAACATCATCAGATGATGAATCTGCTGTTACGTAACCGATCTGACCCAGAACACCGTCGACACATAACACGAGTCAGAGGGTCGGAGGATTTCAGACGTTAATGTTTCACGTCATGTGATCGGATCAGATTCACATTCCTCTGATGGACAGCATGACGTTTCCTGTCATGAACCAAGAACCACAGAGAAGCAGAAACATCAGATTTAACTGGAACGTACCGACATTAACCAGGACACAGGAAGTCTCTGTGAGCACAGGATTAAAGGCTGTATCACCAGGAGCTGCTGAGAGCTCTTAGTGTTTTAAGAGTCAGAAACAGCAGCTCAAGTCTTCAAACATCAGAGTCAGACTCTGTGAAGAGGATCATCCGGGTCTGTCTCCTGCATTCAGAACGTCTACAGGTGGAGGTTTATAAAATCATGGTCCAGCATCATGAAGGACCCAGTCTGACCTCCTGCTTCAAGAACCACCAGACTGTCCCCACTGGATAATGGAGGCTTAAACCACCTGAACTGGGACAGACTGGTTTCCACTGACTCCTCACTACTGGAGCAAACTGTTAGAGAATCTTTTCCACCAGTTCAGCTCTAGTTCTTGATCTAGTTCAGGATTCTTGGAACCTCGGTTCTATCCACTGAACCAAACCACAGTCCCACCAGAAACACAGTAATTCACTGATGCATCATTATCGCAGGACATTCTCCATCCTCTCTGTCCAACCTGATGTTGTCACTTGAAAACCTGGTATTTTTTGGTTCCAGCTGGGAGCTGATTTTTCAGGTTCTGAACCAGTTTATTTTTGGTCGAAATGCTGCAAACGGGTCAAATTGCAGGTGTTTAAAATGGAACAGAACCTGTTTCACATTGGTGGAAGAGGGGTACATGAGACTTTAAAGCTAATTTATAAAACAGATAGTTCTGTTCCTTGTTTGTGATTGACTGAGCCGCACTTGAACCTGTTATAAAATACTCTATAAAGACACTTGTAACTGCATTAAATCAGTATTACTGCACCATTCACTCATTCATTCGAGTGCCCAAAGAAAATTCCTGTGTCCGGTCACTTCTCTGCTGTCGCCCAGTCCTCCACCTTTTATCTCCAACCAAAGACGACAAACTACACCAACCATCTGTGGTCAGTTAATGATGAGAAGTCATGTCAGTCGTCCCTGAAATCAATATGACTGGAGTCCATACTACAACCAGAGAAGATCCCGGAGCGATTAAACTCAATTTGTCCAGAAATAAAAGACTGTTACATAAATTATTGCATTTTTATTGATGTGGTTTATTTTATGAAACGTCACCCTATAAAAACTATTTTATAGTACAAAACCCAGAAGCTTATTCAGGGGTGATTTTAGAAAGGCTCTAATATCTAGGAAACCACAAGCTTCCTTTTCCTTATTTATTTCTTATTTAAAAGTACTGGCTTTAACCTGGGTATATTTAACTGTATAATTACTACATACATAGTTGTTCACATTTATACGCATTCCTACACTTTCTAGGCAACTGCATAAATAACGTCTAGTCCAACTCCAGCAGAACATCAATTGGCTCCGTTCCAGCAAGTAGACACAAAACAGCAATTCTGTAAAATACGTTTAACTAAATTAAAATTTCCTATTTTGATTTCAGCTAGCGAACTGTTAACCTGAACCATAATTTGTAGTTCAGACATAACGCAACAGGCGTTTCTAATGGTTTGAGGTCATCATTATATTTAATGGCTACAGTTTATTATTGAACCATAAATATAGTTTCATACAAAACTGCTGACGGATATTTAATAGCTAATATTAAAACATCCAGAAATATATTGAAGACAAATTATTGTTTTACTGCGTAAAAATAATTAAAAATATACCCCATTACTGATTAAAATCCATTAAAACTTCTATTAATATTTTAATGTTGTATTATTCTTAAATATTTCAAGGTAAACAATCACATTTCACTGGTCCCTTAAACTCCATAAAGCAATATTACCAGTCTGTCAAATCATCTAAAACTGGGTAAGCAGTAAATACAAAATCAAGGACACTTTTACAACAAGTTAAACCCACATTATTTTCCTATTAATCATTTATCCAAAATGGGAAAACAAACACCAGTGTGCAGGTTAATTCAACTCCCATTAACTAGACAGTCCCTAAAGTCCTATTTAATAAAACCAAAACCTTAGAAATAGGCATGTATATCGCCGTTACTAGTACCCGGTGCACTTTAAAACCAGGCTAGAAAGGCTATTATTTTCATCTCCATAAAGGCAATTCCTACTCAATGTTTTATAAATGCTTTTGAAAATAAATCATTAGATTTTAAAGCTGAAATCACCTATTCAACCTGATTCTATTCCACCTGACCTCGCTTTCCTATTGTCAGGCCACACGCCTCTTCCTCCCTCGGCCTCCCTCCTTTCACCCCCAGGCTCATTGGGTCCCCCAGGGTCCATGACTGTCACCACCCAGCCTCCATTAGCCCCAGACCCCGACAACACCTCCAATCCTCTATTGGACCTTTTCTGCCCCTGCTGGCCTTTGTGGTCCCGCTTGGCCCACGGTTCCATCTTGCCTGAGGCTGTGGAGGTCAGAACCGCCAAGCAGACCGACATAATCTCCCACAATTCAGCTCCACTCACAAAACTATTCCTGTTAACTAGGATCGCCCATTTCATCATTCTTGATCTGTGGTTGAAGGCAAGAGGTCCTGGTCCAGAAATCACTGGTAAATGTGGACCTAGTCCCAACAGTTGTATTAAACAAAGCTTCATGTTTTAAATTCCACAGGCCAGGTTTGAGCAACCTCCCTCTCACCTGAGCCTCACCTTCTATCCTAGTCCCACCCCCGCCTGCTATCATATTTTAGAGCTGACAAAACCCTGAATCTTATCCCGTCATCACATTACCCATAGGCACACAGGCACAAACCAGAAGTCTGGGGAGATGGGCTTGGCTCTGGGTAACCCAACACGCCCTGACTGGTTTCACCCTCCCAAATACACCCATTACCACCAATAGATTTTATTACTAATTTCATTTAAAGTTTGAAATTCCCAGCACCCACCTGAACCCAAGATCTCTTGTTCAGATTAAATCAAAATAACCACATAAAGACAGAGCTAAATCGCCCACACAATAAAACCCCAGGTACTTTTATTAGATATCATTTTTGTTTGATCAAAAAGTACGGGTGCAGAAAACCCCAAAATATGGCTTATTTTATTAGACTCCCACTTTTGTCTGGGCCAAGAAATTATTCACAGGGACAAAAAAATTTTTTTTAAAACACTGGCTTAAGCCAAGTTACTTAGACTTTAAATTTGATGGAATAGATCCATCAGGTATTGAAAAAAGTTTCATTTAATTTTAATTACCTATAATCAGGGAAAACACCTTACAACCAATTTTAGTGAGTTTTGTTTGTGTACCAAGACAAAAACAAAAGACAAACCAGACTATATAGATAAACTGATTATAATATAAAACAGTAGCAAAAGACAAAATTACTGGGACCCAGAAGAAACATTAAAAGAAGGGGTAGTCCTAGAATTTTTGATAAGGACAAGGATATTTCTATATATAACGACAAACTGATAAATCCAAGAAGAAGAGAATAAACTATTCTAATCAGGAAAAACCAGATTATTCACATCCACAACTTTTCCATATATTTGGCCTGTAGTTCTCTGTCTCTTTCCTCCATTTATTTCTTGCTATTCAATAGCTAGTTGGTTATTCATTCAGGAATCTAATGGGACTTAGCAGCGTTGCAGTCCAGGTCCGGGATGTGGTCCAGGGACCGCCAGAGCCTCGGCCCATATTGTGCAGACCCCTGTAGCATTAAAGTAGATATTGCCAGCTCTCACCTACTGTGAATTCCAGGAACTACAGGCCAGAGAGAGAACGCCACTCCAGGTGGCACCCCTGCCCTCCTCCCTCTCCTCCTATCCCAACTATCTGCTGCAGGATAAAACTGGTTTAATGCACTCACGGTCGGTCACATGATAAATATTAGATCACAACCACAGTACATTCTTTACAAAGCAATATCAAATACATACCCAAGATAATTTAAGGATCCCCTTTAGGTTATATTGTACCACACCAAACCAGGTTTCTACCTTATATTAAAAGTTTCGGGCAATACAAAAATCAAACGTACTGAT
>BRZM01002394.1:2711-25715 GCA_033238685.1 Lates japonicus | reverse complement strand
GGCTGGCGACAGTTTAATGCACACGCCTTTCAGTCTGCTCGTTACGCTTTTCACAGCGATTACAGCCAGTCATCTTGAGCCCCACAGACATTATGCAGCCATCATTTATTTTTGTAAGCATCAGGTGACTCGTAAATGAAGGTAAAGTTGTCGCCAGAATACACCGTTCAGTTTACCACGAATGGCCGTCGACAGCCGCGCGACTGGTTCAAATGGGCGGTTGCCGACAAACCACGCGACAGATGATGAGAACCGCAAACAAAGAGCCGAAAACACGTGCAGAGTCAAAATAGCCAGCATCGCTGCTCCTTCACAGCCAGAACAGTCGTTAGCTGATAAACGCGCAGAAATCGGCAACACGCACAGCAGAAACGTCTGCCGCTCATGGCCAGTCGCCGGTTCAACCTGCCTGGAGCCACGGAGCAACACACCGTGCTCAATATTGACATTTAGCGAGTCATCATTTGACTTAAGATGATTTACTTTTCATAGTTCTACGCCTGCAACATAGCTGGAAACAGACGCTCTCGCTGCTGAAAGCCAGGTTGAAAACACGTTGCTGTTCCCTTCCTTCCTTACAGTTGGAAGAAGACGGCGACTGAGCCAGGTGAGAAACCACGCCCATCATTGTTCCCGAGTTTACGGTAATCAGCAATGAGCCAGTATCACGACACCGTACAGTGTATCAGGACATCATCACCACTGAACACATCAGCCAGGTCGTCCACTCACAACGCAATATCCTCAGTACATCGGAGGAATGTTCGCCTGGTACAAACATTCCTCGCCCGGACCGCTATCGATCGACTTCAGCCAGCGTCAAAGTTTGTTTGTTCGTGAGTTAATCACCTGTTAGCCATCCGCAGCATGCTCACCTGCGCCCCTGCCCGCCCTTCTGTTCGGCCATCAACAGCAACCGGACCGGCGCTGGCAGAGCACACCACCGTCGAGTCAGCGACATCCGGACGCAGTCAATTCGAGCCAGACCGAACCAGCGAACGAGAGTTTGCGTTGCCATCGTCAATTTACTTCCAGACGCCGCAGCAGTACCGCTGATGAGCAATTTTCGCGGTTCGCGTACGGTTCCACTAAAAACACGAGAACATTCACGGTGAAAAGCAGCAGTTCCGAGCAACAGCCAGTCTCCGCTTACACCCGACCAACCGTCATCTCGACCCACCTCCAGGCCCGCGTGTTGAGCCAGCGGCCTCACCGTCTCAAACCGAGCCGGCCGTCTTCATCGGCGAGGGTCGATTTCACCACATCGATTCTGGCAGCATCCAGAAACCGGTTCGGCGATACGCACGGCCGCCACGCCACCTGCAGTCATCATTGAGCCTGCGCTCATTGCGAGGAAACTGGCCGAACGTCGCGCGAAGGCGTGTCTTCAGGCCTCGAGCTGTACACCATCCGCCTGCCTTCGTGGCCCAACCCAGAGTAACAACGACAGGTGAAAAGCAACGCCAGCGAGCGCCGCCATAAAATTGTCGAGCAGATCAACAGCCGATCTGGTTACCAGAAAACGCGCTTCCACCCCATCCTTCCGAAATAAAACGACAAAGCCGTCGTTCGTAAGAAAGTTCATAAGTCTGCAAGATTACTGTTTGTTCGCATATTTTGAATTGATCCTTTTGAGGAAATTTGCTTGATGTTGGACGAGGTCATATTGAAATATTTATTTGCGAATACGATATTATAGATATTCGAAAACCATTATCATTAGCAGTTCCCGATGTTTAATGCAGACCGAAGCGATACGCCAGGTTTTGATATGCGATAGCAAGAGCCGGTCAACGATAGCAGGTTCTGGTGTCAGAATACGCTCGGTTGCCGGTAAATACCGATCCTGGCCGTAGTGAACAGCATCTGGATTCGCAGCACAGATCATGATAAACCGGTGGCGTTTAGGCCAGCCAGCACACCAACAGAGTGAGCTGCTGATCGCCTCAGGCTTCGGCAGCGTTGCTCAAAGCTCGCCCAACGAACACCAGCGAGCGTTCGCCGAGGCGTCACCGAACAGCAGTTATATCCTGCCGAGTAGACAGCACCCGGCGTTTCAACATGTCTTTCGTTACAATGTCGATTTGTCGCCACCGTCGCCTTCAGAGCGACGCATTTGGCAACCCATCCCGACAAGCGCAAACCACGACAGCAACCACTCGAACCCGCACGCCTGGTCAGTTTACCGTCGAGCCGGGCAGCAGCAGAGAACACACCCGAATTCAACATTGTGTTCCGACAGTCCGAGACGCCATCGATGGGGCCTCTGGTTAGCCGGATTTCTCCACCACGTCGAGGTAGAGAACATCGACACCACCAGCCCGTCTGCAGCGGCCCAGCAGGGGAACTAGTGAAAGTCCAAGCTGGCTGCTTCCACCTGACCACATGCGCCACTTTCATTGAACAACGTCACCACCACAGCCCGCTTATCGCATGAAATCGCATGCCCCGCCAACAGCATGCCGCGATCGCCTTTACGGTTAGCCGGTTTCGCTTTCGGCATTAATGAGGTCACGAAGAGTCGACTTTGACCCGTTTAGCAGAGCCACAAAAATTATTTTTGAGTCTCTACGAAATATGAAAAAGATAGCGAGGTTCGACAGAATGGCAGCAATACGTAAATGGTGTCAGGCAATTGTTAAACTGGGGAACAGGTCAGCAACAGAAAACGAGATGACTGGCCAGGGCCCGCACTGGCACAGAGTGAGGATCACTGCACCTGCATGCCTATAGCAAAAGTTGCTCACACAGTCCAGAGGTTAAGTGAAAGCCACTCAGGTGATCGATGATGAGTGAGCAAAATATAAGAGAAGGCACCTTCTGGGCCAGATTCAGCCTGTTTCAAGAAAGGCCCAGTGATGAAGCCTGCCCAGCGGTACCCAGATTATCGATACCAGATTCTGACAATCGATAATTAGTTAAATTGAGGTTTTGCCGAGATCGCGCCAGCTGGCCTGAAATTATCGTTGACAGTTGATGTTCACTTCAGCCTTCCAGCCTTCATCATCAACCTCAAATCAACGAACAACGAAACCGAGTAGCGAGTACCACATACCGAACAATCAATCACAGACATTATTAAATATCGAGCGAGGCAAAATGCATCTTGAATATTGAATAATGCGCGAAAGCAGACGACAGCATAGTAAATGAAATGGATGAATATCAAACCTCGCGAGAAATGAATCTCACGGTGGCGATTAGACAGAGAAGAAATTTATCTGGTGTGCCGGTTGCCAGCCAATCTTTCAGGACCGCAGCGATGTTCGCGAAAAATGGCGACGTCCGCGCGGCATATGCGCGGGCAATTGCAAAATGACCATTTGAGCGACACCGCACCGTTACCGCTGGATTATATAACAGATGCGCAGCAGCGGGCTGCAGAATTAACGTCTATGAGCCAGGCAGGCAAAATATCTATATGTTGGCTGCCGTCACGATATAATCGTTGAGGTATCATGGTTTTGATTGCATAGCTTTGATGTATTACCGAAGATTTTGAGATTTACTCTTCGTTACCTTTATTCACACCAGAGGAACGTTTTATCCCAACGATGATCGCAGTTACCGATTTTCAGCAGAAAACATTCAGGAAATCAAAACAGTTCATACTTTAACCGTGCAGCCATTGTAGACCCCACGATATGCCGCAGGTCGATGACGCGTCCACAGCGGTTTTGCGATGTTGACCGTCGTTAACGTTGCGTTGAAGCCGACAGCGTGGTCAGTGATCGTCGCGATCAGTTTATTTTTATCTGCAAATGGAGGATGAGAACATCGCAGGAGTTCAGGTCTTGTCGAACACCCTGAAGAGAAAACCGCTGTCCGAGGAAGATCCTCTTCGAACATAACCATCTGATATTTTCGAGGCAGGATCAGCGGCGATGCAGCGTGAGCAGCAGCGCAACCGGTCAGCCCACACACCGACCGATCGACGGGTCGATCGCCGTGCCGATTGGCAGGCCGGCACGAGAGGCGACTGTCCGCCCAGCCTTCTCCTCACCAGGGGAAGGAGTTGCAGTTCCCGGTACGTTGAGAAGAGCAGGGAGCCGCCCACACGACAATGACAGCAAAAGATTGAAGGACCTGTCTCACCAATAATGATTAGATGATGTTTAGTGTCAGTTTGCAGTTATAACGATTAAAAACTTTTAACAACAAAACCTAATGGTTCAATGATTACCACGTCTACGGGCAGCATTACGCTAGTTTCCGAAGACAGTATAAGTTATCGATCCTCGAAATATAAAAGCCAGAGCACAGAATCACGTCGACCAGTGGTTCTGCTGTTCGTTGCAGCCATTACGCGTGAGTAACGCCGCAGGAGGCCAGACGTTGCACCGGCGTTACCGCTGAACCGAAACGCCAGATACCATGAGCCGACAGTTGTCACGAAAGCCAGCCACGAGGTGAACTTACTGTTGATTACTTCGAACGCAGGCCAAAGATACGACCGGAAGAGGTTGTCGGTGCTGTTATTGTGCCAGCAATCAACCAATCATCACGATCAGTCACAACGCCAGCCGAACCCAGCCGAGCCCCGTCATCACCATCGCCCATTGTTATTCAACCACCACGTCTGGATACCCGATCAGGTTCGTCCGGCACCATGTTCAGCACAAACTTCAACAATACCACCGGTGGTCCGATGAAGTGGTTTTGCCCACCCATGGCGAGCTTTGTCATACCAACGATAGTACTTTGTCGTCGATTGTCGCCATGACGGTCACCGCATTAACGACGAGATGTTTATTCAGCAATATCGTTGAGTTCAGAAAGGTCAGTAGATGATGATCACGGATCAGGAATGTCAGTGATCCAGTCTGTTCAGGAAACTGATTCAGTTTTGTTAGCCAGGAAAATGGATGATTTGTGCCCTGTGCTGAATGAATGAACCAGGAGCGTGAAATATCACGAGAACCGAAACTGCCTCATACACACAGTGAAGCCAGCGAAACCAAAATTTTAGAGGACAACCTTCCCATCAGACCCCGCACACAGGGCCCATATCATCGGTCCCACCAGCCGGCGCACCATCTGCGTGACATGACTTGAGCCGTGCCGAGAGATGGTCAGTTCCTCAAACATGACCGACGGTGTTGAAAGGACTGCGCTGAGGATGTGAACAGCGAGCCCGCAGACCTGGCCCGCAGTGACCAGCCCCTGCCTCTGCGACAATGCCCGATACCAGCCATCGCTGACACCACCCCATGATTTTATGGATTTATCATGAGTGATCATCTGAGGAGGTGTCATATGACAGAGGCCCAGTCACCTTCACCTGGCCTCACTTATCAGACGACGCGAGTTTTTAGTTTTGTCCTCGCCAGATTCCCCACGTCCTCCTGACGTCCTTAATGCAGCAGACTGGCGAGGATACCGAGGCGCCTGAGGAGGAAGCGCAGGAGGCGGTCCAGCCGGCGGTTAACGTTAATCGCAGAAAGCCATGGAGTCAATCTATAGCATGGAGTCCAAACCGGCCGGATTTATCACCTTTTCGCAACCACAAGGTGCGAATCATTGATCATAATATTTGTATTGTAACATACAGAAAGTACTCCCAGAAACACGTCCAGTAACTGTCCTGCCTCGTTTGTTCTCCAGACCGCCCAATATCCTGGAGGAGGAAACGAGACGAACCGTGAGTAAGTCCATCCGAAACCCAAACACCAACCTTTCACAAATTTCATTACTGCCCAGAGTTTCTACTGTTGCAGCTTGTTGACTGAAAACCATGAGATTGCGTGATCACTGTCTACCAGTGATGTATGAGAATTACAGCCATTCATTCAGAAAGGAAAGAAACTGAGACTGATGACTTGTTATTTTGCCTTAGTTTTGCTTTTGTTAGTTCAACTGCTGCCTGCCAAGAGTATCAAGCGTTGGACTATAACCTTCAACAGATTACAACAGGTGTTTAACCTTGTATCCACCTGGGAGATGAGGTCGCCCCAGGCATCAGGAGGCATTGAACTGTTAGAAGGAATGAGGCTGAATCATCCTGGGGACATAAAATCTGATGATCCACCATTCAGAGTCCAGTTTTGAGAATCAAACAACATTACAGGCGACTAAAATAGTGTTGCAAGATCAAGAATAAAATATACCAGCATCTGAGAGTTTATAGAAATTCAGATATATAAGTTTTATCCATAGTTGAGCTACCGCTTGGCTTTTATTTTCACTGCCAATGGTCTCCAACCAACATGAGCCGGAAGAAAAGGACAGTCTGTAGTTTGGAATCAACTTTAGGATTATCGTCACAATGGCAGCGTTTACATGATCTGCCCACCTGTTGCCTCCCTTCCTGGTTGCTCCTGCAGCTCGAGCTGCTCTGTACGCCTCCTGCTGCAGCCTGTGCTACGGCGACAACAAGGAGTGACATTATAGAGTCTAAGCAAAAGGAGGACAAAAGCTTCAAAGCCCTGCTAGTGTCCCAAGTAAATTAAATTAGGCAGAGAGAGTTGTTAAGACCTCTCCTCCTTCTTTACACCGTCCCTCCTCGTTGAATCACTAAATCATCTGAAGGAAATATCTTTGTCAGAATGATTTGTCAGCATGATGGCAAAGCCATACGATATTATGCTTTTGAAGTAGAGGAGCTGTCACTGTTACCAATGCCGGGACAATGTGAATCTAGTGAGACCTCACCTCCTTTCGATGGTTCATCCTGTTCCACATCCTCAAGCACCAGGTCTGTCTTCTTCGCACGATACGACTGAATGTCACATGACAGGGAAGAACAGGCTGAAGATTATCTGTGCATATGTATCAACTACTGGCAGCTCTAAATTCATCACACCCAGGTCGTCGACAGAGATGCTTGGTCAGGAATCCCATTATGCCATTTTTCAATGTGCAGGGTCTGGATAGGAGATGGCCCCCCAAAAATTTTTGTTTCGAACACAACCACACTGCAACAGTAATATTATGAAACAGGTTTGGTCTCTGTCTGTCTTTCACAGCTCCCTGGTTCTGGTTCAGACCGACTGACTTCAGACACAAAGTGTAACCACCATTTTTCCCCGAAACTAACCAAAGAGCTTTTAGTCTGAACCACAGACTTATATCTCTGATGTGAACCTGGTTCTGGTCTGACAGTCATCCATCTACCCCAACCAACCCTGAAGACTGTGTTGGTGTTAACAGATGTAACATATCCCTACTACTAATGTAGTTAAAGTATGACAGTAAAAGTGTATTTCATGTAGTAAAGTATGACAGTAGAAGTACTTCACAGGTTAAAGTATGACAAAACCACTTCATGTGACAGTAAAACTACTTCATGTAGTTACACAGTATGACAGTATTTAAAGTTTGTACTGTGAACATGTTGCTCAGACAGGCTCATAATTTAATCAAAGAATCCAGACATTAATTTGATTTAAGTCTTAATAGATGAAATGGAAACTGATGAAAACAGGTGAAACAACAGCTTGATTGGTGACCAATGACTGATCGACTATTGATTGATTGGTTGATTCCTGCACTTTCAGCTTTCTTACAACCAACACAACAAAAACACCCAACAAACCACTTCACAGTTATCGTTCCTTTATTTTCATGAATTCAGAGTAAAGTTATTAAGTTCAATTGCATTTATATCATCAGCTAAAAGCTTTTAATGAAAGCAAACAGTTGTCCAGAACTATCCAAATGTGCTGTTAATACAGCAGTTTCTGTGAGTTTCTAGAATGAAGTAGCACCAATGGCAGAATAACAGCTGTCTGTCCCTGCGGCTGTTATACTTTAGCATGGCTTATTAAACACAGCAGACCAATAAAGATACACTGGTGTGTCAACAGTGATTCTCAGACACACAGAAACTTTATATTTTTATATTTCTGAGACTGCAACTTATGCACTTTCAGAAAGCAAACATGTTCACATACATGCAGAACAGACATCTGGTAGAAATATATTTAAGATTTATTCAGTTTTGTTTGGTAAAAGAAAAGTTTTTAATGCATTATAGCTGTGCAAAAACTGAAAGCACTGCAGCTTTGTCTATCTGTCTGTCTGTCTGTTGTTCGGTCAGTTAACAAGTGTCTGCTGCTGTCAGTGTCAGTGTGAGCGACTCTTCCCCACTCTTCCTTCTCCTTTTATTTTAAGGGGCTCGCCTCCTTTCCCCCCTGAAACAGAAGGAGAAGAGCAGCCCGGTTAGAGTCCGCCTCATCACTGACACCAACCCCTGCCAATCAATACACAGCTAATAATACCCAATCAACCAACCAATCAATCAATCAATTCATGTGTGAGCTGTGGAGAGGTTGTACTTACTGCTCTGCACTTCATCACTAGCTTGCGTCCTGCATAAGAAAAAATATCGTCAGAACATATTCAGAGAAGGTCTCCTGGATTAACTTGGATTTATATTTCAGAGTGTTGTAGAACAGACTCTGAACTCTGCAGTGACTCACCTGTCTCGGTACAGGCTGAGGTAAAATACGACTGATCTCACTGACGATCCACCCAACCACACTGTCAACACAACACCAACATGTTAACAACAAGTCAAACGCATCTCCTTTGTCCTAAACCTTTATACTTCATGTCAGACAGCAACCAGTAGAGTCAAAGTATCAGTACCACAAACATACTCCATTACATAAGTCCTACAAGTATAACAGTAAAACTACTTTGTGTAGTTAAAGTATGACTGTTTTGAGTTTCTGGATGTTTTTCTGCTTTGGAAATCGAAGTAACTGTAGCATTCATGTAAATTTAGAAGGATAAAAAAATGAATATTTCCCTCTGAAAAGTGGTGGAGTAAAAGTATAAAGTAGCAGAAATTAAATCAAAATACTCAAGTGAAATACATCAAAACTGTACTGAATCACAGTGCATGAGTACATGTGCTGGGTTACTTATCATCATTGTTTAACATTAACTAGCATATCAGATGTTACACTGTATTATTTGTAGCTGTCAGTTGTTCTGTTCTGCAACCAACAACAAGCACATCTGACATTATGTATGTTAGCTGAGAGTAAAACAGTTTCCCAGTTGTGTCCTTTCTAAAATGAGATGTTTAATTCTTGCTTTGTGCTCTAATGTCTCTGTAATGTTGGATTAATGTGTTTACACCTACTTGGGCTGCTGCTCTGCTTCTTTGGAAGACCTGAGAGGACCAAAGGAAAACAGTGTTTAACAGCAAGCACTTTACCCAGTCTGAGAGTTTAGCTCCTATAGTGTCCTGTCATTAGAGTATCACCAAAATCAACCACAGAATTTTAGGAAAGTTAATTTTTCTCCATTTATACTGAGAGTTTAGGAAAGTGTCATGGCCTGACACACTGACAATATAAATACATCCTGTAAAACTTATTTGTGTTATTAGCAGATTAATATTCAAAGTGCACATTTTTTCCACTTTCCACTCTCAGGCTCTACATTTTAATATCTAGCTCTGTGAATTACAGTTATTTCAGTATGTGATTTTACTCACTTCTCAGTTTCAGATTTTGGTGTTGTGGGGGTTTTTGGGGTTGATGGGGTTGTTGGAGGAGCTGGAGGAGCTGGGGGAGCTGGGGGTGGAACATCAACTGTCAAAAACATTAGGAGACACTCAGATAAGTAACACTTAGTCTCTCACATGACAAAATTATCAAGTTTAAACTCTGTTAATGTGAGTTAAACAGATCTGTGACGGTGATCTGATGTATATCTGCAGGTACCTTTAGCTGGAGCCGGAGCTTCTGTCTTTTCGTTGCTCTCTGTCTTTGAGCAGATTCCTGAGGAACCACCTTCTCTATGCCATGTTTTATCCACTCCATCATGCTGTCAGTCGCACAAAGATAAAACATGTTAACATATACATGGACTTGGCTAACATGACGACTTTGCTGCTCCACATGCAAACATGCAAATTCTCAGTTTGATCCCCTCACTCTTGCTCTTGTCTGAGTCTCACAAACCCAGATTTTTGGCCCATTATTCGAGTCAATATCTGACATTTTCCTGTTACTGACCTGATCTACAGTTTAACAGATTTCGCTCCCTGACTTTAATTTGCATGTTGCACGTTTCTGTAAAAGAGCAAACATAATAATAATATTTTCTGTATTTCGACCAGAGTTTCAAAATGGGGCCACCCCAACAGCTCACCTGAGAGAGCGGGTCAAAGTTGACTCCTTACTGCAGCTGTGACTGTCACTATCGAATAAATGCCCAAAAAAATGAAACAAACAACTTAATAAAAGAAAACAGGTAATCTGTTTGGCGTGTCTTTTTCATTGGCAGGAGACGTCAGTTTTTGTTTTTGTGATGTTGAGACGTCAGGATGATGAAGAGCGTTTAACCAATGAGAAGATGTTTCTCAGCTCTTTTTGTTTTGCCAGAGGAACACTATGAGAATCTCCTCCAGGTAAAATCACCACCCTGACATCATTAGCCAACATTTACCTGCCGTTTCCTGCGTTCCCTACACTTAGATATGCACTCTACTACAGAGACAGACCTGGGAGGCTGGGTCTTGTTGTCAGTCTTCTCCTCTGGCTTCACCTCGGCGGTGGGGGCAGTGACCGGAGGTTCTGCAGCTGAAAAACAGGAAAACACATCAGTGATAAAACATCTGGACTAATCTGAACCTGATGTTTGTTTACAGGAATATTCAGGTGTGTTCTCACCTGGTGCAGCTGCTGCCTGACTCACAGGAGCTGACGACGCTGCAGGCTGACATTAAAAGAGCAATGCACAGGTTTCATACAGTGAGATCAGTTTACTTGTCATGGTTTGCACTTGTCAGGATGTGAACAGTTTATAAAATCTGTCACTCTAGAGGAGAGACTGACAGAGTAACATCGGGGCTGTCTGGGCTCAACATTTATAACAGAAAGACTATGTTACAAACTTGCCAGGTTAACTCTGTCTACTCTCTAATGAAACAACAGGAGTGTTGTAATTCACTTCATGTACAGACTGTTGTACCTCAGCGGGCAGCTCAGCTGGTGTTGACTCTTTGTTCTTCAGATCAGGCTGAGGAACAACCTTCTCCAAACCCTGAGCGATCCAAGCTATCATCCCTTTCCTGTTGGACAAACAGCGACAGTAAATATACAGTTTATCATAGTCTGATGCTGCAGATCCAAGATCACGAACTTCACTGCTGAGCTGGGATCAGGAGTGTAACTACCAAACATGCAGGTAATGCAGCTGCACAGAGGTCCTGCTTCATCAGTTAATTTAATCTTGCTGCTATCATATCAAAGAGCACAAGCATCTCTAGCACTGAGTCTACAGTAAACATGGGGCAACTACACTTAAATGATAAGCAGTTTTCATAGTCATCTGCTCCTTAATGTCAACCATTCACCAAATAAATAACAATAACAGTTTCACATAAACCAGCAAAAGTAAATGAGTTTATAAAAAAGGATCTGAAGTTCAAAAATATGCAGACTCGACGGTAATGTTTTGGAGACATAGATTTCACCTGAACGCAACAACATGCATTTTTATTTCAGAGGATTAAAATAAGAATTAGAGCATGTTTTATGCAAGTATACAGGTCAGCTCACTATTTGGCATCCTGCCTCAGTGGGTTTATAAAGCAGCTCACTATTTAGCATTTAGCGCTTCCTGTCATTGTTACTCACTCTTCTTCAGGTTTACTGTCGACCACAGGGTAGAGAAAACACAGATGGAATATCAGTCACATGAAATTTACACAAACTCAAGGGCACACAGAGACACACACTGTATATTTACCTGGCTGTTGTAGTTTCCTCCTGTAAACAGATGTGATGAGAGAAGGAAACACACAGAATTAACATTAACATTATTAAACATTATCATGACTGAACTCTGGATGAATCTCTGCTGTAGAATCTGATGCCAGGTCAGAGTCTGACCCTCACCTTGGTGGTAGAGTTGGCCCGGCTCAGTTTAGGTGAGACCGGTTGAGGCAGGGCTCCGCTGATCCACGTCAACACGCCGGGCGCCGGGCTGAGGAAACAGGAAGTTAGGTCAGAGTTAGAGCTTGGTTAGTCAGGTCATAAATGGAGACTGAGAGAAACAGAAAACATGATTCTTTCCTTTTTCCACCATGGATGAACCTCAGTGTTTTTATCTCACTGATTCACAAACACGTTACAGAAACACTCATGTGACCTGCTGCAACATCTGATAAAATTAATAGATGTTAATGCTTTGATAAACAACACAAACTCTCACATTCTTAGTTCGGTCTAAAAAGCTGCTCAGATTATTTTCATCAGATGAATATGTTGCTGTTAATCAACTTTTAAACAAACAGTTCTGTGCCTCTGCCAACCGGTCCAGTTGCTGTTAATTAGCCGGAGCTTTAGAAGAGAATAGAATAGAATAGAATAGGCTTTATTGTCACTGTACAGTTAAGTACAACAAAATTGTGGGTGCTCCACGAAGACAAACAAAAACTTTGACCTTTAACCACCAAATTCTAATCAGTCCATTCTTGAGTCCAGGTGAATGTTTGTACCAAATTTGAAGACATTCCCTCCAGGTATTACTGAGATATTGCATTTATGAGAATGGGACGACCTGAAAACTGATGTGACCAAGTTGCATTGACTGATGCTGTGTCTCAGTTCTCGTACTTCCTCATTCACACCTGTTATTTGCAGTGTATCAGTGAGCTCACACTGGCAAGTACAGAAACATGCAGTTCACCATAAGAACCAGGAGATGAGTGTGGAACGATGGACGCTTCTCACCTTAAATAGTCGCCATCTTGGCTATGTAAAGGAAGGGGAAGGGACCAACAGCGTGTTTTCAAACTTACAAAACTTTCAAAAATAGTAGCAGAGGAAGGAGGACACGTCGTCTGAGCCGAAATTTATATGTTGCAGGAAACATGGGGCACACATGAGAAAGTAAAATGTTCATCTTTAAGTCAAATGAGTGAAGCAGCTGGAGAATATATTAATGTTAGGCACAGTGGCCATGTTTGATTTGAGACAACACTCCCATGTCAAAATTTAGCAGTTAGTTGTCGAGCTAGCTTTATGGGCAGCTGTAGCAGACTGATTTCTGCCTAATTAACATGTTACCAGTTTCCTGCTGCTGCACTGTTTATCTGAAAACTCTGCTGTGACTGATGCAAACAGTGAAGGGCAGATTTAGTGTCTGTGTTTTGATCTACACGTGTTTCATTCTTTTGTTTAAGCATAATAACTTTGGTTCTCATCGTATCTTGTCACTGTGGACATCAGTGTAACTCACCCGTTCCCCTCGGCCGTCTGTCCTTCCTGTTTGGATTGGTCAGCTTTCTGGTCTTTTGAAGCTGTCAGTCAACAGTGAAGTACATTCAGTGTGAAGAACAGAATCAAACTGAACCAGTTAATGTTCACAACGTGTGACCCAACTTACCTTCATTTTTACACTCATCCTGAAAGGTCACCTTCTTCTCCTGTTCAAAACACAAAGTAAAAAATGGTAAAACGCATAAATGCATATATTTGTCTGTAGGATAAGAGATGAAAACAAACATGTCGAAAATAACAAAGAAAGAGGCATGGCTTACAGGAGCAGGGGGCGGGACTGCAGCAGGTGGAGGTGTGGGAGATGGAGGCGGGGCTGCAGCAGGGGGTGGGGTGGCAGCTGATTTGTCGTCCTGCTCTTCAGCTTTTTTGGATGGAGGCTCAGGCGGCTGGGGAACGACTTTGACCACCCAGCTCAACATCCTGGATTGATAAACACACAGAGAAACAATTAAATTATCAGATAACTCAGACTGGACAGATCAGTCTATAACGTTTTGTTGCCATTTACAGCACGAGAAAAGCTCCCACAAGCGTTATTAAGTATCTTTAAAATCATAGATGGACAGACATTAATCCCAAACATCTGAAAGTCAGGACAAAGTAACTTTTTTTTTTTTTTAATGGATGCTGTCTGATGGCAGGGAAGCTAGCTCGAGTCCCCTTCTGCAAGTTTGTTGATTATTTTGAATGATTATATAACCCCACCAACCCAACCCACAGGACAGTCCCTCACAGGTAACGGTCATCCTGGAGGAAACACTGTGTATTTATGGTAAGTTCCAGCTGCTCTTGGAAGTCAGAATTTTCGAGTTGCTAGTTGGAAGTTTCAACTGGAACATGCCCTGAAGTCGGATTTCCAACTCGTAAAGTTGGAGCAACCAAGTGTTAATTTTACTGTATATATCAGTTCTGTCTAATTTGTTTCACATTAAGTCAGTCATGCACATAGTACTGTTCAGTTTTTATCTGTCGACATGTTGCTACGCTGTTTGTATGGGCAAAATACTGTGTAGAGTATTGTTATCAACTGGTATTGCTAACAATAGCTAGCATTGACAATGGCTAGTCCAGGACACGTTTGAATCAGTTCACGTTCAACAGTTAAATTTGAACAACTTTTTAGGACCATTCTTAAGTGTTTGCATTAAAATCTAATGTTAACAACTGAGGTGTTCTTCAGGTGGAATGCAGATTTGTTTTGAAGTAGAGCAACTATAAAGGCTTTCCTAAGAGCGTCCATGTTTTTCTGACTTCTCAACTGGAACGCCGTCAACTCGTAAGTAATGTCACTCCCAGTTCCAACTTCTGAACTCCAATGTAAATGGAACGCAGCATTAGATTTTGCATTTAGTTATTAATCTGTAAAACTATAGGTAATAGCTGACATGTAACAGACTCAACATAAAAACACAAAAGGTCCTACATAGAACACAGTTTGGTTTGGTTTGTCTGTTCTGGGCTACTGTAGAAACATGGCGGACTCCGTGGAAAAGGACCCGCTCCCTATGTAGATGTAAACTGCTAATTCTATGCAAAAGTAAAAACTCATTTTTTGTATATTATGTTCCATTTCTGCCAATAGACCCCTGTAAATATTACACACTGGACCTTTAATGTGAGACTGAAAACTCCAGAGCATCAACTGATTTTATGGTGAGTTTGTTCCAAATCTCTGTCTTATTTAATGTCTTTTAGTCAGATGGAAATATTACATATCTAATATCTAAATAAATGTTTAGACATGTTGCACAGTGTCTCAGGTGAGAATATATGTTACATCTCAAAATAAAGTCCTGTGTGTTTGAAAAATTCTGAGACAAAACAACACAAGTTTGTTTGGGCCTGAGGAATAAAAATAAATCCTTCTGTAACATATTTCAGCTGTGGAGAAATCCTGTAGGAATGATACAGGAAATGAACTTTAAGACTTGAAATAAAAAAAGGTTCAGCTCGAGGGTTTAAAAAAACAAATAAAAAGCAGATGTAATTATTTCTGTCTGTGAGTTTACTAATGACCCTGTGCTTAATGGTGTTTAGATCATGTCTGGCTGAGCGTCAGCCTTAATTAGAGCTGACTGATCATGACCCTAATCCACCACAGGAGGTCTGGCAGCAGGAAACGGCTGTGTCACTCTGCTGCTCCACATCCAGCCATCCACCCATCTATACAGCCGTTTAAAATGGTGCCCAGTTTTTCACTTACACTTTCCAGTTAGTGTCTGAGCCACTCACCAGTCAGTCAGTCAGTCAGTCAGGTGACCACACTGACAGTTAGCCAGTTAGTGAGACGGATAGACTCTGACATGACGACTGCACCCAGGTTAACCAGGTAGGTAGGTAGGTAGGTAGATAGAAAGGAAGGAAGGAAGGTAGATGGGTAAGAAGGGCAGGAAGAAAGGGAGCAGGAAGGAGGTAGACAGGCAGAAAGGGAGCAGGAAGGAAAGGGCAGGCAGGAAGGAAGGTAGACAGAAGGAGGTAGGAAGGAAGGAGAAGGAAGGCAGGTAGGTTGCGGAACATCAAACAGCAACCAGTTATCTAATCAACCTGGATAACCCAGCCAAACAGCTGATCAGTCAAATATTTAGCTTTGTTGGTCAGTTTACAAGTTAGCTAGCCTGTTCAACCAATTGCACCAATAAGTGAGTTAGCCACCAGTCAGCTGGTTAGCTAACAACTCATCGTAGGTCGAACCAGTCTTGAGCACATTAACAATCAATAACGACGTGGCTCAATTTGCTGTTACTTGGCGGCTGGAGTGTTAGCAACACACTGTTAGCACACCATGGTGCTTTTATGGTGGACCAAGTGCAGTTAGCAGTACTCTGGCCTCCAACCGCCAGTGCCGGCAATTCCGTACTGATTGATTGATTACATTGAACTTAATTGATACGCTCGAACAGGTGATTTATCAGGCAGGAACCAAAGGATATGCAATAAAATTTAACATATTAAACTGAAGGTTTCGAGCTTTGGGAGAAATGAAGGTAAACTGAAGAGAGAGAACTTACGGGGACCATTTTCATATGAAGAAACAACAGAGTTTATCTTAATACTGTACAATCCCTAGTCAAACCATTTGGGTTTAGAATAACAAACCTGTTTCCAGCAAATGAAGTTAGTGTTACAGTGTGGTGGATCTTCATCGACAAGTTAACAATATTCAGAAAACACACCTGATGTTTAATTTACCATGGCCCAGCTTCTAGACCACCATGATCCAAATTCAAACCACAATTTAACCAAAACATAGCAGTGTTTTCGTGTCTGGAGAGAGAGAGAGAGAGTGAGAGTGCACGGTAAACTGACCTTCATATTATGTTCTGTTAACTCATTCATTCATTATCTATACCGCTTATCCCTAAGGGTCACGGGGGAGCTGGAGCCTATCCCAGCTGACACTGGGCGAGAGGCAGGGTACACCCTGGACAGATTGCCAGTCCATCGCAGGGTGTTCTGTTAACTCATTGACATAATATAAATATAACCTAAATGTAACAGTCGGTGCTCCTCATCTTAAGATGAGGGAAAGCTCAACAGGTTGTTGCGGTCGTGACACACAGTCGTGTGTGTTTATCGTGTTGTAGCTCGCACACAACTTTGTAACATGTGCGATGCGGATGTTACACTGTAGTTTTTAATGTTAAAAACAGTCCGCTGAAACTGTCAGACTTTCCTTCATCTTAAGTAGTGAAGCATCAGCTTTTGACTACTTCCCGACGCCCCCGGGCACTTCAGCGCTGAAGGCCAGTATTTCCCTTGCGTCTCTCTCTCTTTCTGTCTCTCTCTCTCTGCATACCAGCTGCAGCAGTTTAGCCAGATATAGACGCACAGATAAAGCGGTGTTGGCCAGTTTCCAGACTGATTTACACTCTCATTATTAATGACTAATAAATGGCTATTCAATTAATGTAGTTACTGCAACTTGTGCTGCCTTGTTAGCTAATAATCAACTTAACATTGATATTATAAGTAGCCTGGGTGCTGCGCACTACATGGTCCGGGGAGAAAGCCAGTCTGTTGTAATGGCTCTCTGTATATAAACTTAGCTCGTGCACACAAATTAATCAAAACATAGGAGCGTAGAAAAAGCAATAGGCTACTTTCTCTCTCTGGTTATGCTCAATTCTATCACCCACTGACAGTGAACACATCACTGGATAAACTCTGAATTGACATGGATTCTGTCCAATCACAAAGAGGAGTTATAGAACGTATGCGTTTACGTCACTTCCCCTCCCAGGACACGCCCCTCTTAGTCGGACTGAGTGGCAAAACAAACCTCCCTCAACAAGGCAGCGGTAGATACAGCGAAACTGGGTGAAAATATGGATTATCAGAGCAAATTCAGGACAATTGGACTTGACAGTGATCCATACAAGCTACCAAAAGTCAACTGGTCCACGGACATTGACACGTGGCCAGGAATTGGGTATCCTGACATTTATATGTACCTGATTTCAACGCCAGGAAAATACACAATGCAAAGCCTGAAGGCATGCAAAAGCCTTGACGCTTGGTCGCACTTCAAGGCGGGATTTTCTATATGAATCAGAGCCAGATTAGCACATTTCAAAATGTACTTATTAATCAGCCATTCAATTTAAACACAAGCCAAAACTAAATATCATACCAGATAATCAGCTGATAAAAAGTAGGTTTACAGTATACAGTGTATTGACACAAGTAAATATATGTATAATTTACTTGTACTTTATATTAAAGTACAGTTAATATCAGATACTTTTACTTTTACTTTTACTCACGCACTATGTATTTCGGTGACTTTTACTTTTACCTAAGTAATATTTTAACATGATATCTTTACTTTTACTAAAGTACTTTTAAAGTGACTTTTGGGTACATCAGTTCCCTTAAGTTAGCTAACAAATCATGTGGAACACAAGGTTTATAATCATGGATGCTTTTTAACAAATGAAGACAAAAACATGTCAGTTATGAGGAATATAGCTAAATGAAAGATGCATAATAGGAACCACAAATCCAGGTTTCAGTGCCTGGATTCCAGTTGTGTCTGTGAATCGCAGCGATCCATCTGCTTCTCATTTCTGTGTCTTTTGGTAGCCTGTAGAAAGATAGCTCCGACTCCTTCGCAAATCTGTTTGTACAATCGATTGCACGGCAGCTCTTCCCCATTGTGGATATCGTTTTTGAAGCTTTGGCGGTTAATGATGCCACTTGGTCTTTCTGCCACTCGGTGGGCGTAACCGAAGTGACTTCCGTGTGCTGTGATGTCATGTGCATACCCTCTATTGTCCCTAACCTTTCCGTTTTCTGAAATGTTGTGTTTTCTGAAATGTCGTTGTGCATTTACCTTCAGGGCTGGATAATTATCCTTACATACAAAATAAACATGTTGAATACTTAAAGTGCCCATCATGCAGAATGGGCTATTGAAGAATAAAATGTATTTTATTACTGGATTGTAGTTACTGATGTATTACTTGTGTAAGCAACACCTTAATGTTACAGTTGGTAAAACGCAGGGTTACTGTAACAACTTTATATACTGCTGCATAGCTTAATCTATGATAATACATCCTACTTTATTAGAGTTGAAGTATAAAGTAGCACAATAAGTAGTACAGTAACTACAACATTAAAACCAGTTGGCAATTTTAATGTTGTGCAACATGCAACATGCAACATTCCAGAAATAGAAAGAGAAAATAAATAAATAAATTGAACAAGTTTTAAACCTTAATACTGAAAAGTGATGAGAGGAGGGAACAATGGGTAGAATGACCTCAGTTTTGTATCATGATTAAATCACACTTTTACCACTGCATTACAATATGTAAAGAGAGTGTCAGGTTTTGCTTCCTGTATTGCAAAACAGACATGAAATTACTTAATGATGGCACCCACTGCTATAAAAAGAGATGTGCACCTACCCTCAGAGAGAGATTTACATCACTTTGCCCGATTAACTCTCTGGCAGCAGCCTCGTGACTTTTGACTCAATCAGCAGGAAGGTAAAAACTACATATTAAATCCTAATTTACATATATGTATGTATGATCAAGACAGTCATTAGAAGTCTGCTATGTTGTGTATTTTTGTGTAAATGCTGCCTATCCATTGTATTATGTCTTAATGCTTGCATTGTAACATTGGTAAAATGTACACTTTGTAGCTATCTAAATGTGGACTCTGTGATGTGTTTGCTGCTTATTTACAGGATGAAGTTCGCTGCACTGTTTCTTGTGCTGTCACTGGTCGTTCTCATGGCTGAGCCTAGTGAGGGTTTTCTCCACCACATTATTAAACATGGTACCAATCCATAATTCTATGAGCATTTTTCAGAGCAGACATTTTGACATGATGAAGCTGGAAATGCAAAGGTGTAACTGATAATATTAGGATTTTTGAACATTTTGACAAAACAGATCAATTATCAACTTAAATATCAATATAGATATAAATACATTTTGGAGTCACTTTGCTCTTTTCTAAAAACAAATAGGGGGGTGGGGGACCTAGAAAAGCATGTTTATATTTGTCAAAGTAAGGCATCAGAAATAAAAGTATCAATTTAGAATTTATAAATTGTTACACTATGTGCTATGCTGCACTGACTGTACAATAATAAAAATAATATTGTTATAGTACTATAATGTCTGAGGTCAAACTAATTGTTTTCTTCTCCTGACTGTTTCTATGTAGTTGGAGGTTTCTTCCACGGGTGAGAACTTTTTACTACTGTTACCATTTCCAGAAACACTTCAGTTACTGCAGAAAATATCTAAATAAAAAAAACGTGTATTATACATAAAAAGTATATGTGCTTAATCTGGTCTCTCTTCATTTAACAGACTTATCCATGGCCGAGCGAGAGAGCAGCAGGAGCAGCAGGACAGACAGGCGTATGTCCAAGATCGGGCTGAATTTGACTAGACCATCTAAACCTATGATGGTTTACCTGAAGGGGTGACTGTGAAGCAATGTTTAAGATTACGCAAAAAAATAGCTAACCAACTAAAATACAAACAAAAAAAAAAAAAAAAAAAAAAAAAAAAAAAACTGGCATTGTTCAATTGAATCATCTAGTCGGGCTTATCTGGGGTGCTTGCAACTTTCTGACGCTTTAACTGCTTTGACTGGAAAAATATTATTCATTAATCAACTGGAATAAAATTGCATTTGAAAAATTCAAAACAGTCTCCCATTGTCTTAATTTGACTACGCAACACTGAATCTTGTACATTGTATTTAATATGCTATGTTTACAAGCACCACTTCCTGTGGATTTTAATATATTTGCAGTGCAATAAGACTAATATTTCAGACTGTAATCATTTTTGCCAACTGAAGGGTTGTACTGTACTTGTGCCCTAATGTATTGAAAAATGTAGAAATCAAAAAGATAGAATTTTTCAAAGTATTATTTAGGGTATAGAGACAATGTGTAAATATGTTAATTCCTTAGGTATAGTATGTAGCAGCAAGCCTCAACAGATCAACTTGTAGAAAATGGAAACCGTTAGAAGAGTACTTACAAGAACACAAGAGACAAAAGACAGTCTCCAAATTCATTAAAGATAGAAACAATTAAGATCAGTCAGCTGCACATTCTTGCTGCCAATCTCCCGTTCTACCTCACCCCAAAGGTGTTCTCCTGCCCACTGCAGTGCACTGAACTCATTATCACATCAATGAAACCAGCTTTATACAACAGCAGTATCATGCTGCAAGTAGTCATTAGAAGACGTAAATTGTGTCATGTGTTATACCTTGTTGTTCTTTATGCTTAAGAAGGATGGTTATTGCAAGTTCTATAGGTTTTAAATGATTGTCATAGTACTGCTAAACAAGCAATGACAATATGCAAACACCAGTCAGACATCAGTCAGACCTTTGTGAAAAGAGCTAACAAGAAAATACCTCTGACATGGACCTAGAGATGATAAATCAACCTTCAACATCTCATATCTCAATCTCTGGTTAACCAGGAAGCCCCTTGAGAATACAATCTCTTTTTCAAGGGAAACCATATGTCAAAAGACCAGGTAAAAGAGGAGTGCATTTCAATTACTGCAAAGTTACAGGGCAGTGTTGTTGCCAACAATGTTGTGTTTCCCATTGTTGAAAGCAAGAACCCTAAGCAAGGATCTTATACATATCATATCAAGGTCATTCAATCACCAAAGAACCAGTGGTATAACCATTACAAATTCACCTGATATATGGCTTTATCCAAGCCAAACCAAACACAACCACCAACAATAAAGAAACAGTAGAATTTTTTTTTACAAATAAGCAATCAGATATGATACTGTGGGTGTGTACAGACGCAACATCGTGCAATATGCCCAGACCAAAGTAGTGATGTGACATTAGACAACACAATGTGGATCCAAAGCCAAACACAAATATTAGGTCCAAGATAGGAGAGAGACCTACAGGGCAGGATACTAGGGGCCACTATTACCCATACTGCCATACTGACAACATGAAGGGGGCATTAGTTAGACAAATAAAACATCTTACTTGACTCATTCTATGTCACTGGAGCCAATGCAATGAACAGCAACAGTAAACTGAAAGGTTTTACTGTACTTCTGCCCTGATGTATTGAGAGTATAGAGACAATGTGTACATATACTGTTATTTCCTTAGATACAATATGTAGCAGCCAGATAATTCAACAAAACAACTTGTAGACACATGGAAACCATCAAAAGAGCACATCCATGTTTACAAATAATATTTAAGAGACAAAAGTCAACATTAGTCTCCAAATTCTTTAAAGGTCGAACAGGTTTAGATCAGTCAGCTGCACATTCATGCTGCCAATATCCCATTCTACCACACCCCAAAGGTGTTGCATGGCCACTGAGGTACACTGAACTCATCACGTTGATGAAACCAGTTTTAGACATGACATAGAGATACAGTGCATTATCATGCTGCAAGTAGTCATTGGAAGACGTAAATTGTGACCATAAAGGGATGCACATGAACAGCAACAGTACTCAGATAGACTGTGACATTCAAACCATGATCGATTGGTATTACAGGGGCCCAAAGTGTGTCAAGGAAACAATCCCCAAACCATTACACCACCAGCAGCAGCCTGGACTGTTGACACAAGGCAGGTTGATGCCAAATTCTGACCCTGCCATCAAATTCATACCAGACTACATTTTTCCAGTCGTTAACTGTTCAGTATTGGTGAGCCTATGTCCACTGCAGCTTCAGACTTCTGCTCTTGGCTGACAGGAGAAGAACCTGCTACTCACTGGATGTTTTTTTTGTACCATTCTGAGTAAACTTTAAAGACTGTCGTGCATGAACAGTCAGAAATGCTAAAACCAACCTGTCTGGTATCAACCATAAAGTCACAAACAAAGTCACTGATGAAGTGCTTGGTGAACAAATAATGAGATCTTGTTCATATTCATAGTTCAAACTTAAACTTAAAAACTTGAACACAAAGTGGTGATGGAAGGAGGAGAACACTGTGTTGAATGTCCTCAGCTTTCTTGGTATGATTATTCAGCATCTTATTCCTGCCTTCACATACATAAACACATATTGCATAACACTGCACAACAATGAGTCAAGGAATTCTCCCCTTGCTATAAAAACAGACCTCTACCATCTGTTACACAAAGAGATTTACATCATCTGTAGATCTCACACTGCCTGATTGTCTCTCTTTGAGAATAGCCTGTCGACTTCGCTCTGAATCTAAAAAGTAAGGAATAAATATTTAATTTCATTTAACGTACATGCTTCC
>BRZM01002393.1:0-18678 GCA_033238685.1 Lates japonicus | reverse complement strand
AGTGGGGCTCAGTACAATCACAGGCTCAAAATGAATTGTTTGTGGTGCACCACTTCAAACATTTTTTTAGACACTGCATTATGGGATGAACTTTTGCAGTACATGCTGTTGCCTATACACACTGGCACATGCACAGACAGTAAAAATGGTAAATACTCAATGTTCAAGTTCCTGCGTGGCTATAAAAACATTCATGTGTGCACACACTTGTAGTTTTGATCTCATAAATCAGTGAATACAGAAACCTTGTCATGTATTTACTTAAAAGTATACACATGCAGTTACACACATATACATTTACAGATGTATAAAATGACAGTTTAATGTGTATTGACAAGTAACACCCCCTCTTCCCTCCAAGTACACACACAGGCATGCATGACTCCAAACAGACTGCAGTAACACAACATTAAGCGGTTTTCTCTTCTCTGTTATCTCCAGCTTCCTTTTTGCCCTTTGGTTAAACATTCTCTTGGCATGCATGATCTCATTTAACTTTGATTTCCTCTTTTTCCAGGACGGCATCCTCGATGGTTCCAATTTCCAGCCCATTCCCCAATTTTCAACCCCAGTGACAGACAACACACGCTGGAATGGCTGTTTAGCTAAAGAAGGGAATTGGTAAGTGATGATTTTCAATGCTGTTTAAGATAAAAAGGAGAGTTTGCAGCAGATAAGGATTTGCCCGGGTAGTGAGAAGGAATCCTGGAGATACTGGTTTGAATGTGCTGTTATAGTAACTCCACACCACATGTGTGATTTATGTTACTGTGCTTTAGGAAACAGTGCTAGACTACTGTTAGTTTGACAGAAGTGAAGTTTTTTTTTTCCTCAGTGGCAGTATAGTCATATTAAGAAACTTACTGTATATGGGTTAAATGTGAAAATCAGCAAAAAAAGAACCAAAGTATTTTGGAAGAGTGCAATTGTGTCTGAACTCCTAAATAATTGTTTACATGGGGCCATAAATACAGAAATTAGTAAACTTTTTTCAACTCCAAAAAAAAAAAAAAATAATTGCAGTAATATATTAATGTTATGTGTATATAATTTTGATTGAAACAACAAATAGCAAATTTAACAAATTTTCTACAAATTTAAACAAATTTGAAATAACATTTTAACAAAAACAGCTTGTTTCTGCTCTAATAAAAAAAAAAAATTTAATTGCAAAATTTGAGTGTCATTTTATATTTTGTATGTCATGTATGCTGAGGGTGCCCGACACAATCAAAATATTGGCTTAATTTGATTAACCTCTCAAGTGTGGAAAATGTGTCCAGCATGAAGGACTTTTTGTTGGTTGAAAAGAGCAGCTCATTGTTGCGCTTTAAGTGGTTTGTGTAATCCCCTATAACCAATACCATGAAGCCAGAGGATTCTGAAAATCTGTTTTCAGCACATTTTGAGTAGGAGCGAACCTGGAAATTCTCTCTCTCTCTCTCTCTCTCTCTCTCTCTCCCCAACTCTGTCATGAAACAGAGCACCCCATTTCCATATCAAACGGATTAGTTCCAAGACCAGGGAAGTAGGAGTAATGTAAGTAACCGTACAAATTTAAATATAGGACATCAAAAACATTGTTAGGCATTCATTTATTTTTAAGCAGCCCTGGATTTCTGTGTCTCTCTGTGAAGATGAGATGAAAATGTATCTCTTCAATTTTATTTTCATTTTATTTTGAAAGGTGTTGAACGACACAGTATTTCGTTTCATGTGCACCGTGGCATCCTGCTGTTCTTGTGTGCTTAACCACGTTTGTGAAATGAATATGTCACATCAAGCAATGCACTTGTTCGAAATGCAACATCAAAACAATTTCGGGTGGGCAGCGTTCACACAAGCTGATTGTTTTTGGACATTTCTGCAGAAACAGACGGTAAAATGGTGGACTCCTGGCTCCTGTCGCACTGATGCCAGCTGGCACTTTACAGTTACCATTCAACATACAATTCATAATGTATTTAAAGATCTATATTTACTGGTTTCAAAATATGCTGAACTTTCTGAATGTATTGTCACTGCGATTACAGGCCTCCTTCACTGCTTACAAATCTTACAACAGCAGTGAAAAATTACCTTCACAGAGTGAAGACAGAGTGAATAGTGAGTATCTACTTTAACAGATGATGCAATACTTGCCACGCTAACTGATTTTCCTTTTAAAGTGGGGTTTTGGAGTCTTGTGTGTTTCTAATTTTTTTGACATAAATTGTTCATTGCATTCCTGTAAATCCTATAAATCCTAGAGATTTAAAACTGTAAGACTTGATCTTGGATATTCATTCAAAAATCCTAGGACTAAGACATTAGACTTGATAAAAGTTTTGTTTACTTTACCGTGTATTTGGAAAATTCAATTATTGTACCATCTGCTGAAATGAGGAGGTACAACTTAGTCAAAAAGGTAACAGAGATTGTTATTGCCACTTATCACCAACTTAACTGTTTTCCTAAAAATAGAAAACAAAATATCACACTTAGTATTAAAAGGGGGAAACATTTGTCCAGAATGTTTATTTTGAGCAGAAGAAATAGAGGTCAGTGTATGTCTGCGTGTATTTACATGTGTGTGTGTGTGTGTGTGTGTGTGAGTGAGTCATGAAGAGATTATTCAGCAGTCTGTGTCTTGCTGACTGATCTGACCCGCCAGTAGCTCCCTGTCCGGATGAAGAGATGGATAGATGGATGCCTGCCTGTGCTTCCTCAGCCCTTTATGACTTAGCCTGTCTGTAATTGAAAAAACTAGCTGGGCTGTGTTGTTTTGGGATTTGTCCCTTTATAATGTAGCTTCAAAACAGGAAAACCAATAGTGGGAATAGACCCCCAAATATAATTAATTTTGTGGGGGCAGGGTGTAAGGGGGGTTGGGGTGGGGGGACTATTATTGCAGGAGGAAGAATTCTAATCAGTTGCAGATTTCTTCCTGTTTGGTTAGCGTGACCGTGGCCAATTACCAGTGAACTCTGTGTTACAGTTTCACTTCCTGTGCTACCCAAAGAATGGACTGAGGCCGGCACTGCAGAGCCTGGCAGGACAGAAGGAGAGAGAGAGAGAGAGAGAGAGAGAGAGAGCAGGAGACAAGAGAGGGAGAAAGGAGATAAAGAGAAAGACAAAACAAGACACATGAAGATGAGACCGTAGGAAAGTAAACAAAGTGGAGGAAGGGGAAGAAAAAGCAGAAAAAAAAGGGACGGTGAAATCTCTAGCCAGATCTGAGGTACACAGACATGAAGGCACATACATCCTTTATCTGCCTAATATAGAACATGACGTGGTTTACAGAGGAAATGAAAGGATTTTGGACCTGACTTCTCTTGCTGGTTCAGCTGTTCTCAGGTAAATGCCGAAACTGCAGAGCAACAGACCAAACTCAAGTCACAAATGCAATAACGCGTAACTCAATCATTGCAGCGATGTTATCGAAAGACACAATTTGGCATTGCTGTTTTCTCCTAAATCGAATTGGGCTGGACTAAACAACTGAATGACAATTGCTAAGGCATACCTGAATTTGCATAAAGTGTCCTTTTTTTTCGGCCCATATAAGTAACTCAATATGTCATGGTACCTCCTGGGAAGCTCTCCATGCTTATTAAGCCAAATACTGCTTTTGCTAAAGGCTTGCCAAGCCAGTAGTTTACACCATATTACCACAACATGCTCGAAACGTCAGTCATGCTCTTTTCTCAGACGTTCTGTGGGACCTTGGTGACTTTTTGTGTGACTGATTTCTTGTGTCTACTTCAGAAACAATCTGCAAAAACATAAGAAATGATGAAACGTAACTGCCACCGCCACAGAGGTTTCCATTCACAATCACTTACAACCTGACCTGCCAAATGGTTTCCTTTGGCTTGATCCCACTCCTCAGTTTTTCTCTTCTCTCGCTCTCTTTTGCTTCTCCAGAGGGGTCTATTCCCACAGTTTCCCCTGTAATAGTTTTTTGGCATATTACTCTCCCCAATCCACCCCAGAGGTCTCCCATAATTCACTTTTGATGTCATTGTTTAGTTGTGGAATTAGAGGAGGGGGTGGTGTGCATTGGGAACAGGCAATCAGGATTGACAATGGGACATTATTTCATTCGTTGTAGTTTGATGTGATAGGCACCTTTACTGCAGCCGTGGATCATGCAATTTTGGAACTGGGGTGGGTTCACATTATTGTTTTTGAGTTGCAATAGTGAGGTTTTTTTTTATTTTATTTCTTGAAACTGAACTGATTTATTTCACAGTATATTTTACTGACAGTAAGTTAAGTTGTGAATATTTTCTTGGTGTATAGTCTTATTATTAACTTTCAGAATCAGTTTAATAAATATGCTTTTTTCTAGGAACACATACAGTATTTTACAGCAACAGCGATGACAGTGTTGATAGATGAAATAAATACTTGGAGTGTTAAAAACGTATAAATATTGGAAGCGATGAGAACAAATTCCTTCTTCACTAGTAAAATTCAGGAAATCTGTTTTATATCACCACACAGATGACACAACATTTATTACCATTTTCCAGCACAGTTGAAAACATCTCAAGGGGCCCGGCACTGTAGCAGTTACAAGTGGAATAAACTCCTCAGAAGATGTTTGATGTTCGAGGGATGATGCGCATAACTGGCAATATAAATGCGAATTCCCTGGGAAGCCTGTTTTGCACACATGCACAGACACACATACACATGCACAGTGAGCAACATGAGAAATGGGTGAAGAGCCCTACTATTCAGTGTGAACTGGAGGGTCCAAGTCGCTAAACTAATCCTACTACAACAGATTCCCACTTCCTGCCCCGTCTTTTGCTGCAGCTGCCTGGGATCATTTCACAAACACAAGGTATTCCTGGAAGAATTGATTCTGTTAGATAGTACATTGATCACACACATTGCCTGCGGACAGAAGATGGCTTTACAAGCAATAAGATGGGAGACAATTATATTATTTTAGTGAAATAAGACAGAGTACAAGCAGCGAGTGCCAATAGCCCAGGCAGGGAGGGGGGGAGGCACAGGCAGCCCCTCTGTGGCTGCCTCGATGTGTTTGTGCTCCATCCTCAAGTGGCACGGTAATCCACTAAACTTTCCTCCACCCGCTTCTCTCAATGCAATCAGGATGCGAAGGCTCACCAGTGATTGCGTTCATTTGTAAAAGCATCCAAGCCAAAATTGAACCCCAAGGCTGATAAACTATAAAGATGCTGATCAGATCGTGGCTAAGGAGTCCACACTTGAGGGCACGAGATGTCAGGGCTGGAGCCAAAAGAGCAATGACTCTGTATACCTCACTCGGAGCCAGGCGGCTGCCCCGGAATACAAACAAGAAGAGAGAAAACAAATAAAAACGACAACAAACTGCAGTAGGATTTTTCATCCCGCAGCTTCTTTCAGAGGAGGAAGGTATTATCTGTTCAGCAGATTAGCAGTTTTTCAGATGCTGTTTTTTTTTTTTCTTTTCTTTTCATCGACTCTGTTGGTAAATGGAGTGCATTTATTGTTTGAGCTTTAGCTAATGCATTATATTTTATTGATGAGCTCAATGTGAGTTTCATAATGCATCTCAAGAAAAGTAGAAGGCCAAAAGAGGCACTGTTCAGGGAAGTTATATGTTTACAACCTCGCAACAGAATATTATAAGCAATTTATCAGAATGAAAACAATACATAACTCTGCAGTGCTCTTCAACTCCAATCCATTTTGTTTTTATTGTGCACTCCACAATATTCTCTGTTGTCACTGCACTTAAAGAGTTACCACAACTTTTTGCCTGCTTTACAGCTATTTCTCACAACTATCGCGCTGTCTCACACCAAATGAACAGTGTCATTACTTTAAACACCCTTATCTGCCTCTGCTAAAGCGCCAAGATTGAGGACAGACAGACAGCGAGAGAGAAAGAGAGAGAGGAGGAGGATCTGAGGATGTTTTTTTCCTCTCCATCCTTGTGGCCCCAGTGCATTAAATGTCAAAGAGCAGACAGCGGGAGACTGATTCCATGAAGCAATGTGAATGGGACTATTGAAGACCGGCTTTGATTGACAGCTCTTCCTCTCTTGCTCTGCCCTGAGGGTGACTGACAATGTGGTTCATCTCACATTTTGTGACTGAGCTAATCCAGTAAATTCCTACCAGACGCAGCACAACTCAGCAGAGACCTCCCGTTCCTTTCCCAGGTGGAGATTTTATTTTATCTCTTCCTCCCCAAAATAAATATGTTTTTCCATCTGTGGCACTGAAAACAAACTTGGGAGGGGGTGGGGGTGGGGGGGTGGGGATGGGGGGGTATAATTAAGTGTAAGTACATAATTAAGCAAGTTAAGAAAAGTGCTAGTTTTCAATGAATTAAAATGTAGACTAATTACATGTGGGAATTAGCCTGCTGTTGTGCTAGTGATTAATACTGTCATAGGTTACCGTCTCAATATGCTGCCAGTTGGAAATGGGATCACCTTACTGGAACAATTGATCTCTTGCCAAGTTCAATAATTAATTGACTCAACAATCACTGACACACAACTATCTCATACGTTGTCCCGCATGCCCACAAGGTGCGCCGCTTGTCCTCTCGACCTTGCACCTGTATTTTGATGTGTGCCGGTTCCCAGAAATCGCTTCCGCCACGCTGCAGCTGGCTTTTCAAAGAGAACCGAAGACACGGGAACAAAAAAAAAAAAAAAAACAACAACAAAAAAAGAGGGAGACAGAATTAACTTACAAGACCATCACTGCTTTTATAGGGTGTGTAAGTGTGATTGCTATAGTGGCTGAGGGTTACCGTAGTGTACCTCTTGACAGCCGTAACCCAACATTAACGCGTGTGCCCAATAAAGGAGAGGATTGTGAGAAATATTTGACGCTTTCATTAATCATCATTCCTAAATGATTACTCTGTGAGCGTATGCATTTAAGCGTGATTAATTGCAAGCAATGAATTACCTGCCTTTTGCAGGAGGTTGGTGTTAACCTCAAGTCAAAGTAGTTGAACCCAGAATGGTTAACTGTGTCAAGGAAAGTGACAATATTGGGAATCAGTGAAAGACCCCATGTTTAAAAAAGGACACCCATTGTAATTGAAAATCTCAGATCTCAAAACAAGTTAACAAGTGCTAGAAAGAAATACATAATAATACATATTTTTCTTCTAATAGATGAAGAAAGGTAGTTAACTTTACTGCTCGTAACAAATCTCAGTATTTGCCAGTGTTTAAAGATACAACATGTTTTAAAATTATTAAACACAACCCTGGCTTTGTTTCCTGAATACACATACAATGCTGTTTTCATAACTTGTAAGCTTCTTTTTGTGTGGAGAAAATATACAATCCTTTGATTTATGGCGCCTTTTCAAAACCAGCATCATAAAAATGTTCTTGGGTTGCTGCAGTGTGGATATTTTAAATATTCTCCTGAATGATTAAAAGCTGTGTTGTCATTAATAATTCCCTGTCTTCATGCAGTTGGCTCCTGTGTTCTGTCTAAGCAGAGCCCAGGAGACAATACCCCAGTGTGTGAGATCAGGTGTTCACCTCATAAGCATGATGAAAGCCCACCAAGATGAACCGAGAATGACTTGTACAAGCATCAAGCTTGTATGAGGCATTGCACACTCTAAATGGTATGCTTTTGAAGTCAGAGAAACGGAGGGGTGTGGTAGACTTTGTCTGGTCCACCTCACTAAGTTGCATTATTAGGTTGCTGTTTATGCTCAGAATAATGTCTTTTTGTATATTGTGTGGACATTTTATATTCATGACATTCAGATACACAAAGTGTGACCAGATCTTTGAAAAAAAAAAAAGAATAAATACTACATTAAAATATATCCCATGATTTGACTTGTGCTTCAGAGCCAATACTCATTAGAAGCAAATATTTTGTTCACATACACAAATGAGCCCTCATAATTACATGATTTTATGCACAATTCAAATTCAAATCATTCCTTCTTGACACAGCCAATACATCTGTCATGCGGCTTCTGGTTTTTTTGTTGAATAATTAAAAAAAGAAATAGAGAAACATACTAATGAGAGAACCTTACTTGAGGGCTTTGCCGCTCCACTGACTATCATATTAATGTATTCCTGTGTGAATTAAACGCATCATCAAACACCTAAGTTCCCTCCATATTTTCCTCTGAAGACAAGGGCTGGACACCGGTGTCTACCTTGCCCTCTGCAAAAATGAAGGGCATTCTTCATTATTACACCTCTTGTTAATAGCCATGCACTAATGGTCCCTCCTGTAATTTGACAAAACACTGTGAATTTAGCTTTTTATGAGAATGACATTGTTTCGGTCAATGATTAAGTCATTAAGATATGTCAAAGTGAATTTAAAGTGATATGTAAATGTAATACTCCTTGCTGTCTTGTCTTTGTCTGCTGTTTACATCTGTAAATACTATTATTTGTACAAGAAAACTGTAATATCTAGTGTAATGTCTGTAGATCAGATTTTTTTCGTCTTATTAAAAAGACTAAATATCGAAAAAGTTTGTAGTTAGATTATCTTGTTAACACCAGCCATCAGCAGTAGGATTCCTCCTTCTCTTTCTCATCCTTTCTTTTCTTTTCTGCCTGGAGCTCCGCTGACTGCCAGTTTAATCTGTGCCTGACCTTTCTCCACCTCCTTAAACCTCTCTCTGTTCCACCCTCCTTCCATCCATCCATTCATCCCCCGTCCCCTCGACTCACCACAGACTGACACTCATCAGAGCTCCTTTCTCTCAGTGGCTGACAGCTTGAACTGGCTCATTAAGGCAAATTGGGAGCGGGAGACTAAACTGAGCAAGCATAGTTATTTTAGAGGCCACTTTGTGACAGAGCAAACATGCCAGCTCATGCTCCATATAATGGCTCATCATGGTTGATCATAATACACCATTAGTGCTAAGATGTTAAATGGGTGAGGTCTAGCAGAGAGTGCCACAAGAGTTTGGAGATAGGTTAAGTTGATTGTTCATAAAATTTGGAATAAGCAAGAGGAAAATCAGGTTTTTAAAATTCTAACACAGTTGCCAAACAAAGGCACGGAAAGTACAAAGCAACAAAGCATGCAGTTAAGGTGGGACTGAAATGTTAGTTTGAATATTTTGAATAGATTTGCCCATAGCTGTTAGAGAGCAAAGCAGGCAATGTGTGATTGATCACGTCCCACAGGGGCGACAGCCAGCATGCCATTTATACACAACAAACGGTGTTGGCTACACTAAACTAAGCTCACACAACCTATGCAGATAGCACAGTCTTTCATTTTAACATGTGCATACTAAACCTGGCTGATAAACGATTTGCCTAGCAGCATTTCCGTCCATATTTTATCACAGCAGACAATGCTCAGTGGCGTTGCCAGACTTGGTGTATATCCAGTTTTCAGGCAAAAAAGCTTCTCCTGAACCCCTCAACAGCTTGGCTCCCATAATTAACTTCCACAGGACTGATGGGAGCCTTAGTGAGAGGCAACAGGAATAGAATGCAATGGAATAGAATTGAAGGTGCAAAAGCAGTAGAAGAAGACATGTTGAAAACAAAAAGAACATAGACTAACTGTATTCAGACGAAGATTACTTTTGACAGAGGTCTTGGGTCAGTCATGCTTGAAGCTTATTCCTTGTTGTGCAGATAACCTCCATCATACAGAAAGCTCCTGTTGAGGGCAGAAATGGCTGAAAGGATTAATGAATGTTTATACTTAAAGCGCTGCAATTGCTAAACACGGTGAACACCTTTAAGCTGTGGCATGCCGGCAACATTTTAAACCAGTATTCTGAATATAGCGTTTATGCCAGCAAATATGAGCGGGGTAGACTGTTTTATCCAGAGGCTATAGTGTCTGGTAAATCTGGTGCTCCAGTGATTTTTGCCTTTTTTTTTTTTTTTTTTTTTTAGTCAAACTGATTTTTTTTAGAAGACTGCTTCCAAATTTGAAAGTGTCAGATGAAGTAAACAAATGTTCTAGTCACAGCCCAAAATACCACCCTAGTTTTTGATTTTGTTCATTATGTTACAGGTTTGTTTTAGAGCTTTAAAAACATATAAGTATTGGTGAAACAACAGTGCACAGTACTGTATTGTGTTAATGTTAATGTTACCATAATTTTTTACAGCAAATTATACCATACTGAAAGTCATTTACATAATGACGTTTTTTCTTACTAACTAACTAAAAAGTAGAAAATGTATAATGTATATTAATATAATATAATAAAAAAAAGGTCTAGTCCGCATGTATAAATACATCCAACCAGTGAACTTAAAAGCACACACTTTCTGTAGATGTCAGCGCATGCATTCACACACTTTGATAGGTGACTGACCTGTTCCTTGTTTGCACACACACACACACACACACACACACACACACACACACGTATGCATACGCAGACATCAGAGCAGATCGGTCAGCTTCTGCTCTTCCTCAGTCTAACCTTAACCAGACACATCTTCTTCTGGAGGTCCCAGGTGACTTCTTGACTCCCTCTGATTGGACGGATCTTGCGCATGCTTTTTGTTAAAAAGGGATCATTAATAGTCCGCGTATGACCTCTGACCATCCCTTTAAATCATTAGCTGGCCAACTGATGGTTTCTATTTACTGTCCCCATAGGAGATCTTAAAGAGAGAGGAAGATTTGTTATTGTAAGGATATTGTGACACTGGAGTTGATGTGTCGTATTTAGTTCATTGCTGGACTATTTAAAGTCAAACAGCAGGTAAAAATTAAGTTACATATAAGAATGATATTTTAACAATGGCTCTTCATATGCAGAAATAAATAATGAAAGAATGCACTTAATACTAAATACTTTTAATGGCCCAATATTTGATTATACAAAAATATCAAATTCCAGATGATATTTTGGTCCCACACGCATATGAAATAATTCTATATAAAATATAAAATAAGTAACTTAAATCCATATTTTTCATATGCAGATGTTAATATGGTCAAATGCAGTTTTTTGACTACTTGAAATGGTAAAAAAAAAAAAAAGTTACATTTTCCTGCACACACACCTGCTTGCATATAAGTGTCAGTGTATTCATCCACATGTGCGTCCATTTGTGTGTACGTGTATATATAAATGAGATAGGAGGGTAGCTCCTCTATTCAGTAACTATCACTTAAATCTGGCTTCTGGGCACAAAATCCATTTGTCATGTCACGCTTTTGTTATTGCACTGCTCTTCAGAGAAAAGACCTCCTCAGACAAAAAACAAAACAAAAAACGCTGCCTCATCCAGTGAGAGCTTTGCATTAGATATGATTGGGAGACGAGAGCTGCTGTACAGGAGGAGGGAGATGTGTGATAAACTGTGTGTGTGTGTTTGACTGAGCAGGTGTACGGCATGTGTTTGTTAGTTTTCATAACGTGCGTGTGTGTGTGTGTGTGCGTGCAATTGGGGCGTGTGTGGAAGTGTGTATGGAAAGATACCTAGAGCCTTGCCTTAGCACCCCATGCCTAAATCATGTGTACAAGTTGTTTCCAATAAACTGTTAAATTTGATAAAGAGGTCTGGTATTATATAACAAAGCCCAGGGGGCACTTGGACCTCTGCTATCATGAATACATTTTGCCTGATAATAATGCAGTGACTTCAATTGCTGCCACAGGAAAAACTGCTGCCCTCCTGGAAATCAAGTTGCAAGGCAGGCTGACACCTGTATATATGGACAGGTGATGAGATTATAATATATTTATGCTTTCTGTGTTAGCATTAAGAGACTTCTACAAATGAGCGTGAGTAACACAAGGGGCTGGGGGGCATGGCTGGGAGTGCCATGGGGAGCCAGTCCTCTCACCTCACAGAGAAGGCCTTTTATTCATGAGCTGAAAGCTGCAGATATATGCAGTGGCATGTGGTTATAAGTCATAGTAATTACAGTGGGGTATGAATGATACCAAAGATCATTTTGCGTTATTGTAGAGGATTTACAGTTTTGGAGAACCTTATGTTTTGAGAGAAATCATGAAACAGTGAATGAAAACACACAGCCCCACTTGCACAATACTGTATAAACATTTGTAATTAAATTATCAAAGGTATCAATAAATATAAGAAATTAAATCTCTGACAACCTTTCATCAGCTGCAAAAACATGCTCTAAAACAAGAAAAAAAATGATCCCCGCCATCCCAGGATATGAGAATTCATTACAGTGTTAGCAGCAGTGTTACTTGGTATTCCCGACTGCACTGGTCTGTCCCATATCTCTGGTCTCCATACAGTATCTAGGTAGCAAAGAAGGTAGGAAGGTGATGAATGTTCAATAATTGTAAGAGTTCAGTGGTAGAAAGATTCAAATCCATGACAGTGAGAAATGGAAGAGAGCCCCAGGGGAAATTTCAGGCTGTGAGGAAGTGCATCCAACCTGTCTAAATAACAGATCACACCTCAACTTGGTCACTTGCTCAGAACATGCTCTCTGATATTAGAATTGTGCCTTTGCTGCAAATGAGTACACTGTGCAACCCGGTATGGCAGCTTGTTTTTGTTATACAAGTATAAAATAGTACAAAATTAAATTAGATTTTTGGCACATTTAACAAATTGTTGTTCAAATAAATTAATAAAATTAGTTTAAAAATACCCCTACAGTATAAAAATTTGAGAAATAAAGCATGAAGAGAGCCATGCATTACTCTACAGTACAGTAGGTTTGCTCAGTGTGCACTATTTGCATAATTATGAGACAAATGAGCTATTGAAAGGCTGCTGTGTGTTTGAATGGGTGCATCCCTGTGTCTGTATGCATACAGTAGTGGAAATACGTTTTTGTATTTGCATTTTGCACAAGTCTGTGCCTTGTTGCTTGTACAAAAGTTGTGAATTTATGCTTATGCATAATAACAGATGTATGCACACATTTATAGTAAGGAATTCATGAAGTATGTCTGAAGTGTGTCTGTACTTGTTATCTACAACACAGTTGTATGTTGAAGGCCTTTGGCTATTGATTAGGACTATACAGAATGTTTTTTCTGCATCTAGGTGACTACACAAACCAAACTAAATAGTGGTCAAATAAAACTAATCATATTGATTTTGATTTAACTAACAATCTGCACCTATTTAGACGTTCAGTTTTAAACCACATCCAACAAGGCTCAAGACAAAAACTCCTCTCATTACCAGTGGATGTTAGATTTGGCCAGCATGCCTTTGATTTTGACCAGAGATTTTTATGTCTCACTGTAAAAGTCAAAATTAAATGCAACAAAGGTTGGGTTTTGCTTGGAAAGCAGCTCAAGGAATTACTGCGACTGTTTTTTTTGTTTTTTTTAATGAGTGATTATTACTGAGCTGTGATTATTATCAGCATTGTTATCATGGATTTTGTAAGATCAGAAGTATTGGTGTGTGTGTGTGTGTGTGTGTGTGTGTGTGTGTGTGTGTGTTCGTGTGCTTATAAACATGTCAGTAATGTCAGCATGCATGTGTGCATGGGTAAATATACTGCTTTTTCTATCTATGCATGTGCACATTTTTTCCAGACTACATATCCCCTGCAGATCTTATAATCTGGCTGTCATTATTTCATTCACCTTCTGTTTGACACCGCACCACTTAGCCAGTCAAACCTCAGTCATGGAGCTGAACATGCCCTATCCCATCCAACATGGAATGTCAAGTAGCATTTTTGAAGCTAAACAATCTTGCAGGAGATTACTGACAGCAGCACACACACATTAATTGAACCGGTTCCTTCACGTAAGCAGAAGTTAGTGAGCAGAAAACCAAGTTTTGGAGTTGAGTATTCATGCCCTTTCATGTAACTGGCATTACTTTCTCATTACTGCTGGAATATTATCTAATCCGACCATCAAGAGTGGGCAGAGCAAAGAACCTTATTTTATCAACAACTATCTGTCACTAACTTTTACAGCGATTTAGTAACTTATTTAATGAGTTTTCACAGATGCCGTATGATACTGTAGATTTTCTGACATTGAAAAATGAAGGCTGATGATAAACACCTTCTGTGGGTATGGTACTTCCAACAAAGTTTTATAACTTCATCATCAAGGATGCCGCCTTGGTTACAGTTACATTGCATAAATCATCAAGGATGCTTACACAGAGCAGTGCCTGCAGGTATTTCCCAAAGCATAAGGATAAAACATTTTACTAATAATACAGGAAGACTTCATCACTTAGTCACTGCAAAACTGCATAAGACATAAAATGACAGGCTGAAGAAGTTTTATGCTAAAGGGTGATCACTGTTGTCAGTACAGAACTGCACATGTGGGCAACATCTCCCTTAGAAAGGGCACACATCTGCAAGCAGGATGAATTTGGAGAGACAATGCAAGGACAAAAACCTACAAACCTACTGTGCGTTGCCTCAAGCTGTTGTCCAACTTTACAATAAACTAACAATCTAAGTTTAACTCTGTGGTCAGACAGTCAAAATATAGTAAAAGACAACATCAGGGGCTGCCTGCTTCAGTGGAAGTAAGGCTCATAAAGGGGTGACCTTACCAAACAACAACAAATGAGCGCTCTGTCGACTTCCTCCTAAGTTAAGCTAAAGAAATACAAACTGGACAACTGGTATTAGCAGGACAATCATCGGGCTCTCACATTTTAATGATATAATTACTAAACACAGACAGAATTGGGGGGGGGGGGTTAGAGAGACAAAGACAGAAGAAGTGAGTGTGAAAGGAAACAAAGAAAAACTGGGAAAAAATAGCTAAAAACGAAGTAAGTAGAGTGAGGAGGGTTTTAGGAAGAAAAGAGATGGATTGACATCCCCTTCGGGAGCTTGTAGAGAGGACATTTCACCTCTTTTTTTTGGGTGCTTGGACCTTCTCTCATTGTTAATTGGAGTCCTCAGCTGTATCCTACTGTCCCGTACTCTGGTGGCGCCCCCCAAGGTGCAGGGAATTACCGTATCTGCCTCCCCTCCTCTATATTTAGGCCATTTAAGGTTGCTTGGTTTTAAAAGGGAAAGTCAAAAGATGCCATTCTTTATGAATGTCTGAGGGTATGAATAGGGTCGCCACTCCTCTCACTCTGTACCCTGAGGAGTTCACCTTTTCAAATATAACGAATGCCTCAATTAAAATCCCTTTCAAACATCATGCTTATTTTTCGATAACAATCGTCCACCGCTCCCCTTTAGTTCCCTCTACCTCTGCTCTCTCCACTTTCTGCAAAGTGTAAAGGGACATGGAGGGCAGATGATTCTGTGTAAAGAGAAATAAAATGAAGGAGAAAGGAAGAGACACAGATAAACTCAGTAAAGCAGAGAAAAGGAAACAGAGGGAGAGAGATAGAGAAAAAGCAAGAGAGAGATATGTGTCTGTGTGTGTGTGTGTGTGTGTGTGTGTATGGGAGAGAGAGAGGGGGGGAGTTATGACGGAGGGATCGATGCAGGGCCTAGTATGATGTGAGCCAGCAGATGGCAGGGTAAGAACAGTAATATGGCCAGTTCTGCTCTGTCTGTCTGTAGCCAAACAGCAGGTTAGTGTGGATTTTTCAGCCTACATACACACACACGGTCACGTACCGTAAACTTTTCCAACATGCAGGCGCAAAAGCACATTCACATACAAGAAAAACATGTACCATAACATGGCAGACATACTAAATCTCACATTAATACATGACTTGCTTCTTTTTAGATCATCAGCATCAAAACATGACCACACGACCACCTACACACACACACACACACATACACACACATGCTTGCACCCAAGAAAGCACCCAATCATGTCAGGTAGAAGAAGAAAGGCTGCAGACTTCTGTCTCAACTTTTACACATTTGTTTTTGGCAGTCAGTTCTTTCCTCATGGGGCAGTCTGTAAATATTTAAGTGATAAATCAGATTTTTTTTTTGCACAAAAAGTTGATTCGTTCTCTTCAGCTGTTTGCTTCTGATAAGTAAGTTGAAATAGTTCCACTGTCATTTCCACCACATTGTCTGAAGGGTTGCGGGTGGCGTGCCTTATGCAAGTTAAAGCACTAATGGTTACAAGACAGTTTGTCGCCATTTGAGGCTCAAAGGGAAATGAAACTAATGCTGAATAATGTGTTCTTAGGCCATCATTAGCATCGGAATAGTGAAATGCATTAGGGCTCTATGGAAGATGACTGGCTTTAATAAAAGACCACTTAAAGACTGCAAACAACAGCAAACAAGTAAATCTAAAAAACATGGGCCCGCTCGCTTATTTAAGACCCGTGGACATTATCAGCATCTGAACTGTATGGTAGTGGAGATTAACTGCCTGGTATTGTTTAGCTTAGCTTCATCTTGGCTGTGTTCGATTAAGCTCTAGGGAGGAAACTAAAGACAGACTTTTTCCATTCAGTAATATCGACTAATTAATAATTATGTCAATTCCTCCTTTCCAGCTTTTGGTTACATGCTGGTTTGTGACCGTGATTGCAACTGTGTGTTTTTTTGATGAAAGCAAGCACAACAACTCTGTTTACTACGTCTTGGAAATGCATACAACTAAATTAGGCTTGAGTAAATGATGCTTTACTGTACATGTTACACAGGGTGCGAGTAGAGAGGGTATAAAACCGGATCACTCACTGTTAGAAACTAACAAGCAGGCTTGTTGTAGGGTTGAATGTGGTTTTCATGGAGAACTCCAGCTGTCTCACATAGGACATCAAGGGGCTCAGAGCTATCTGTGCCTTTGCTAAGAGGCAATATATTTGTACATTCTCCCTCTCTGTCTACATGTGTCTGTCTCTCGCCCACGCTATCTGTTTGTGCTGGTCTCTCCCTCTCTCTTTCTTTGCCAGTCTAAACCAATAATGTATGATATCTTTATCTTGAGAGTCACGGTAATATCATCTAACACACAGACATCCCCACTTGCCTTTTGGGCTTTTCTGCCTTTGACTCTAAGCGGATAGTCATCGTCAAGAGCGTCTCCTGACAATTACCAAAATGCAATGTAATGGTTTGTTTATGATTATTTTCTGTAGAATTTGTCCCATTTCTACTGACTGATGTTTATAGAAGAGTACACTAGCAAATTGGATGGTGAAATCCCTAGTGATTGTTTCCCCTACACATCCACCAGAATGCCAGTAAATAAATCTCTCAGACTCCAATAAAATATGTTATTTCTTCCCTATGAATCATACAACATGGCAAGGCTTCATTTCTGACCATACTGTGTTGGCTGCAGGCTCTGAGATTTTTCAGAGAGAATTATAAGATATATAAAGTAGGACAGTGGTTGTTAAACTCTGTCAGGGAATACACATTCTGGAGCTGATTCTCAAAAACATGATTTTCCTAAATGATTTGGGAACTTAACCAGTATATTATTCTGCTTTTATTATATTATATATTTTATATATTTATATATATATTTATTATATCAAATTCATTTTGGCTCATTTTAATATTTTATCTTTGGTTTTAATTTAATTTTAGCATTACATTTAATTTTTTTAAATTCCTTTTAAATGTTATTTTAGACTTTTCTCAAGATTTTGATGGGTTAAACCCCTGTTTCCATGTAAAATACACTGTGTTTAAATGATTGGCAAAAGAAATAAGCGCCTAAACAAAGTACTGCATCTACGTCTGTGTTAACTGCTTGTGTATTGTTAAAATTACTAAAGAATGTCACTTTTATCTACCCACTACAGCATCAGTCACTCATCTTTCCCACAAGTTACTACCAGTGTTAACCTAATATTCTTCTCCTAAACCCAAACAGCATTTTACTCTGCTGCTTTTCACCTTGTTGAGTCACAATGCAGCAGGCATGTCGAGACAGACCCCTGTTTAAAGATGGTGAAAATGTTTGGGTGGCTCAACCCTTTCAAATTAAATGGATGGCATCCCAGGTAGGCCTATCAAAATGATTAAAAATGGTGGAAGACAGCATGTGTGTGAAGTGTCAAGACGAGTCAGCACAGGCTAGCCGACCTGCACCGAAAGCCAGGAAGCTTATTAGCATTTCAGTGCATAGCAACCTGCCTAGCCCCGAGCACTGATCTTAACTTGGTCTGTCCAAAACTGCACCTCTCTCTCTCTCTCTCTCTGTCTCTCTCTCTCTCTCTCTCTCCCTCTCATTCCTCTCTCTCCTCCTGCATGTGCAAAAAACATTCATGTCAAGTTGGTGGTTCACTCAAGTCAGGAATGTTTCTGTGTGTTAACGTCAAATTGGAGCTGCAGCCTGACAAAGAGTGTTTGTATGCAATTGTCTGATAAGTTTAATGCAATCCAAACGCTGTGTGGGGAGTAGCAAAGGTGATACCAGGCTCTAAGTTATCTGTTTATGGCATCAGATTGAAATAGATTATAGCTCTGGTTTCAAACTTTGGTTTGGTGGTGGAAAATGAATTTCACTCAGACTCATTAATACAGCAAAACTGCTGTCATGTTTGGATCCAGCAGAAATGTTCATTTTTATTGTGGTAACAGTGTATTTCTCTACCCATGAAACCAGTATGTTCTCAGGCGAATTTGTGCCACAGCCAACTTTTACCCCAGTGTAGACATTCATTTGGAAGACCTTTTAACTTATGGAGATCTGTCTGAAGCATAAAGCGTATTTAAGTTTGAGTTTGATCAAATGCTGCCAGAGTATTTCAGTTAGAAAAGACCAGTCAGGTGCTGCAGGCTAAAACAACTATCTGGACAAAAAGTCGCACTCTCTTTCATTTTTAATCTCCGTCATTCTCTTTT
>BRZM01002392.1:0-18014 GCA_033238685.1 Lates japonicus | reverse complement strand
AGCTAGTAAATGCACCTAGTGGTGAGACTGTTTACTCAACATTTACAAGTGCTTTATGGAGCCTGTATGAGCAGCTTTTAGTTGTGAGAAAGTAATTTGGCTTGTATTTATCTCTATGATAACAATGCACTGATAAATCATTAATTGGAAGCTGATAACTCTAGAACAGACATGTGATGTTTTCACAGTCCAAAGGAGGAAATATATCTCTAAATGTCTCACACCTCTGTTGTGAGAGACAAGAAACAACCAATCAAGACACTTGCAGCACTTCAGTATATCGAATTATGGTATTGTTTATTAAACATAATCTTGTTTCCTGCCTCTGGTTCCCACAACAAATAAGACTACAACATGCTCAGTTACTGAGGAACTGCAATTCAGTCCTCGACATGTAAATGAGACATTTTCTGAGAGAGGCTTCATCATTTAGCTCAGACTGAATAGTGTGATCACAATGTGAACAGTCTCAGAAATAGCACCGTTCTCATGAAGCGCCACCATCATGGCTGCAGCTTTCTGCCGGGGTCGCAAATTTGCCATATACCATGTGACGCTGTATGGGAAATTTGGGAGTCATACAGTATGCTGAAGGATGGGGAAGTGGAGCTCCTCTCTGTCTCATCCCTTCCCACTGCCTTTAGGCTTGCTGATCCATCTGTCAGCCCCTGCAGAAGGGCCCAGCAAACCCCCAACCGAGGCAGAATGGATAAATGTTGTCACATCCCTGCTTGTCCTGATGCCACAGAGGAGAGAGAGAGAGAGAGAGAGAGAGGGAGGGAGGGTCGACCAGGCCAGTGTGGAAAACATCAGCATATCACATCTGGATTGTTTTGGGGGTGGTGGTGGTGGTGCAGTAAATCTGGGTGTCACAGCACTTTCAGACAGACTGGGTGATGGAAGGTCAACCTTTAGAGTTGTTGATTTGCTGCTGAATGACAAATGGACAAAAGACTTTCAGTCCTGGGAGAGGGCCACGGATGGGGACTGTGTGGTTGTTCATATGTAACGTCACTCCCAAACAAAGGGCTCCTTGTCACTGAGACTACAGTATATTTCTGTGGATAATGCCACAGTATTGTGCACATGTGAAAACACACACTCACACGCGGGCTCACTCCGCCTCGGGCAGGCAGAGGCTATAAATCAAACAAATAGCATCACAGTCTGGCGAAGGAAGCATTCCAACAGATAAAATGCTCTCCCACACAACAAAGCCACACTCACTGCGTAATTAATTGCAACAAATTACCTCTTCCTCTCCCTGTCGGCCCCCACCTCGCCTCGACAAGCGCACTACACGCTCCTGCGCGCGTGCGTTTTACGGATGCGTGTGCGCACGCAGCGCACACTCCAGCGCGCATCGTGGCACCGGTGTGTACGCACAGATAAACACACACACTCACACGCGCGCACGGCCTGCACCCTTCATAAGTGCTTTAATGTGGCTTATTGCAGTGTGCGGTCCCCTTAGCCGTGGAAATATTCGCTTGACGGATGTGCTTTGTCGCCGGCGCTCCCCGGCGGAGGGCGGCTGTCAGGGAGGAGATGATAACATTAACAGGGAGGCAAGGCGATGACAAATGCCTGTTATCAGCGAACGAGGCCGGTGACAAATCGAACGGCAGCGCCCAGGCAGCCCCGGCGCGGCGTAATAAAAAAGAAGATGGATGGCACACCCAGGCAGGGCCCGCGTTAATGCGATTTCCACTGCTCTCCCTGACTCCCAATTAAGGCTGGGGGGGGGGGGGGGGTATGGTATTGACCACCTGTTTATCAGCAGACGGTGACAAATCGAACGGCAGCAGAGGCAACCCAGCTGGCGTAATAAAAAGAGATGGATGTACAGGCGGGGCCCGCGTTAATACGATTTCCTGCTCTCTGGCTCCCAGTGGGCTGGAAATTTCAGGAGGGAGAGAGAGAGAGAGAAAGAGAGAGAGACATGTGGAGCGCAGGAGAGAGGAGACAGAGATTGTATGTCTTTTGAGTGCGGAGTAGAAAAAGCTAAAAGGAAAGACTGTGATAGAGATGAGAGGAAGATAGAACTGTGGAAGCCTGAAGGAGAGAGGGAGGTAGATGCAGTGGCGTAAGAAGAGGACGGATGCCACTAAGGATGAGGCGAGTGACAGGAACAAAGTGGAGGAGCCACAGCAGAACATGCAGCTTTAATTGTCTGCAGAGCCCATCTGCTCCCTCCCTCTCCTCCTCTCCTTTACTCACATCTCAATCAGGGTCCTGTCTCAGAGGTATAGGGTTGTTATGTGTCTCTGTGGCCAGGTGGAACATCATTAGAGTCTTTCAAACTGCAAGTAATAAACAAAAAAAAAAAAAAACCCATACCCCTCTCTCTTTACCGTTTGATTATGAAATGTTTGGGCAAATTCTTGCTCTGACAGGTTGAAGCTCCTTGTTTAGCAGGATCAGGTGGGCCAGCCCTGCTCCTGTGGTTTCTATTGGCTCAGGATTCAAGGGCTGCTCCCTAAATCAGCTCTTATAAAAACAGAGCTGACAGATAGCCTATGGCTTATAGGCAGACAGAGCTATAGAGATGAGCTACGACTCTGTCCAGGATGACTGTTCCAACTCATCCTGTCCAAGGACCCAGATGCTATCTCCTTGCTAAAAGGATCAGCGCAGGATATTGAGAGATTGCCTCGGGATGAGGGGGGCATCTGTGCCCTGAATACCCAAGGGCTGCTGTTTTGTCACTCTGACAGTGTTTTATAAAAGGCTGAGGAAGCTCAGAAGGCTGCAGAAGCAGAGGCCCATATATCTTATGCTATTACATCCAGGCTATAGGAAAAGAGGGTTGAAATGACAATGAAATATAGCCCCAGCTCAAAGGGAGAAAAAGAACAGGGTCTAAAGAGGGACGCCTGAATCTCCTCGGGAGCCCTGCAGGGACTGTGCTCCAAATCGGAGACAGATGCACGGTAGTCCCAAACACTAACCCTGTGCTATACTGCAAGCACACAGAGGTGAAAAGGAGAAGATATGTGGTTCTGAGTGGGAAGTCCATAGAGGGAGTGGCCTCTCTGTGCTTTTGCTGATATTAGCCTGGAAGAACGAGGAGAAATTAGAGTCCTGCAGGGGGAAGGAGCAGGAGGAAAAGGGGGGGGGGGGGCAAACTCGGCAAGGACCCCTGCGTCATTAAGTTGTCAAGTGGACGGGAGGCCCCCGAAATATGACTTGGAGTTATTGCTGGGGCCGGGGCTGATGATATAAGAATTACAGTACATGGATCATAGCCGGATCGATAGGTAGACAAAGTCATTATGGAGGGGCTAGAGTTCAATGCCTCCCTGGGGCTGTGAGCGGGGACAGAGGGCTTATATTTATCACCATGGCAATGTGTAACACACACAGCACACACAGGTGGGTAGCTATATTTTGCTTGTTGCTCTTACTTCCAAAGCTATCTGTTCCAGCTGTATTGATTGTTTAAGTCAACTGTGGGTGCAGAGAAGGATCTCCGCATGCGTCTCTTGACCTAGCATTTGTCTACATTTGTCAGCAAGTTTGTGCCCTGTGAAGGATGTCCGCACATATGTGTGTTTACAGGTAAGCTAAATGTCTTGGTGCATGCACATCAGTCAGCAGTGAACATTTGTCCTTCCTTGCTCTCTGTCTTTGCAGCAGAGGGAAGCAGAGGGATGGGGAGCACAAGCAGGGCAGCATCGATCCTCTCTGTGCCGAGAGAAATTAGGCATGAAATTAAAGCTCCCATCAAAGGCCAGGGCTGGCACTGTCACCTGATCCAGCACTATTTATACTCCCAGGAGATGATGATGATGTCTCCATCACACTGATGATAACAGGACAGAGAGAGAGAGAGAGAGAGAGAGAGAGAGAGAGGGAGAGAGAGGCTAGAGAGACGGAGGTGGAAAGAGAGAGCCTCTCCCCTCCATCCACGGTGCTACTGACCCGCCATCATTTATACTGCCAGGGCCCAAGTGCAAGGTTAGCGCCAGCCCGAGCCCCCATAAATCACTGCTCTGCTGGACGGAGAGAGGCCAGGGTCGACGCCTCTCGCAGCCAACCTCTGCTGATGAGAGAGTATTTATAGATCAGGGAGGAGAGAGGGAGGGAAACGTATGAGGACGGAGCAGGAAGGGTGTGTGTCTAAGCGGCTTATAAAGAGGTGTGTGCACAGAAAAGATAAGATAGAAGATATTTATCTAAATGCTTTTCAAATCTAGGTGTTGATAGCAAATTTAGCTTTAATGCAGAAGCTAAGCTGCTCCTCTGCAGTGATGTGAGGTCATTTAGCGCAGAGCCCTTATAGAGTTGTGTAGAACCCAGGAGACAGTAGGGGGAGCCAATTAACCACACATCAGACCTCGCCTTGTTCAGTTTCCCTCACACTCATACACTTTGACTTGCTTCTCACATAAGCAAGAGGCAGAGACAAGGCAGCCATCATCCAGGTCAGCGGCTCATAACAACGATCAGAAGTTCAAAACTTCCATATCAAATCCACAATTTTAAACTCACACATTTTTTCCCCAGTCACATTCTGTTATGCTCAGTCCCTGCCAAGCACAGTGTTTTGACAGCAGTACAGCAGGCCCTAGCATGGTGCTGTAATGACCAGTGGCCAAAGATTGTCCAGGCTAAACACTGGTTATGGTCAACCACAAGATGACTGGGTGTCCCTCTGTCGCACTTTTTTTTTTTCTCTCTTCAGCCCTTTGCATGCTGCTGATTTGATGCACAGCGTCCACCTCTCCAACAAAAATAAACTGTGGCACCGCGCCAGATTTTGAAGAAAGAATTACTTAAAAAAGATGGTTTTCAGGATCACTAAAGATCCCGTCTGTGCTCATACTGTGTTGTGATGTGATGGTTATATCGATGTTTGACTGAGAGTTTTGTAAATGGGTGAATCACTCTGAAATTGTGAGGGGATTTTCATGTGCAGTGTGTGAGTGAACAGGGGCTGCAGTAGGATAGAGGTCAGAAAAGCAGTTGTGTGATTGGTTCAAATCCAAATTGGCTCAGATTAAAGATATTTACTGAGATACTGAACACTTTTAAAATATTGAAATATTTACCAGTACATAATTATTACACTTTATTGTATTTATTTCTTTATTGAGTTACTTTTATACTTTCACTAGAATACTAGATTTTATTGGGTGATATTGCATTTTTGACTCCACTCCACAGTGTGACAAACAGAAATATGTTGGCTGAATTATTTTAGATTCATAAGCTATTTTCTCTCCACAAAGTCAGTAAACCAGTTCTTAATTTGTTAGGATTAGTGCTGAAATTTAAGATTAATTTGAGTAACTTGCTAAATATTTGCTGGTTTTATCAGTGTGAGATTTGGGTTTTTTTTTTTTTTGCTGTATTGTAACCTTTGGATTTGGGACTGTAGGGCAAACACTGCAAGGCATTTGAACATGCACACTTGGGCTCTGGGAAACTGGAACAGGTTTTTATTTAAATTTTTTTGCTACTTTCAAACATTGCACTGGCTGAACAATTAATTGATTCACTGAAAAATAATAATTAGGAGGTTAATCCGTAATCAAAATAATCAATAGTTGCAGCCCTGGTAGAGACTATTTTATTATAATTTGTTACTAATGTCTTGGATTTCAGTAACATTATGCTATGATACCTGGAACTTAAAGCTGTCTTCTTATTCCACCAGCTATGATAAAACAAGTCTCAATACAGCCATAAAAGTCACTGTCAAACCCAACAGTTGCATCATGGAAACAGGACCCCTCTGCTCCTCTCCTTAATTTCACCTCTCTATCTTCCCTTCTCCTCCTTACTTTGCCTCTTTCCTGTCTTTTCCATCTCTGATCTCACTCTCTATCTCTGTCTTCTACGTCCCCCCTCCTCCCCCAGCCCGATCCCTCTTTCCTGTACCCTCCTCTCTCCCTTTCTCTCTCTTCTCCCACCATTTATCTGTCTCTCGCTCCCTGCTGTTACTCTCCCCTCTCCTCCCCCGCCTCCCCCTCCTCTTCTTTCCCGCTCCCCTCTTTCCTCTGTAGTCTGCAACCTGTGGAACCAATTAGACCTTGTAAGCCGGGGCCTTTTGCCCCTGTCGTGTGGTCGGTTTAACCTGCCGCTCCAAAAGGACCTGACCACCACCACCTTGCCTGTCTCAGTGGGTGGGTTTGAGACGATGGGGTAGGGGGGTTAGCTATGTGATTGCAAGCGCTCGGGGACCACCAAGCCTCTTTTTAACCCCTGTCCTCAGTTAAAATGCAGAATGTGAGGTTGACTTGTTTTAAAAGAGAAATGATGGGAGCTAATGGAAGATTTTTTTTGAAATGTCAGTAACTTGAGATACTGTGAAATAAGCTGGAAACTTCTTTATCAAATTCATCTACCTCTAGTTCTCCGTCTTTATCTTTTCTGGGTTATTATGTTGCAGGGCAGTTAGGATACGGTTCATCCTCTTTAGGGGTAAACAAACTCCTCTTTTAGCACCAGACCGTCTCCTTTCACCCTCTTTTCACCCTCACCCCAACTGCCAGGAATGCTTTTAACAATTCACTGTCGGGACGCAGGGCAACATGGGACGCTGGGAGATTGTCGCATTCCAAAGGGGAGCGTTTTTTAGTTGCTCTTCACGTGTCAATCAGCGACACTATCTCCTTGTCACCCCTTTAAAACTCCCCCCTCTGCTCTAAGACACACAAACACCAACTCTGTGAGCCTGCAGCCCACTTTGCTGCGTCTCAGTTTAAGGACAGAGTCGTCGATGTGTTAAGAACCTAAGAATGCAGGCCTTATGGCGGGTGTAGGACACACAAACATAGTTTTCTCAGACTTCACACAAAGGACTCTTCCATCTCCAACATCTGCGATGTGGGTCACTGAGGAGCACCTCTCCTCTGGTGACATACGGAGAGTAGCAGGTCTCTTTTAACAAGGAGGCTCTGAAGAAAAAAAAAACTGAAACTATAGGTTTCCAGCCTCGTAACTCATCTCAGCTTGTTAGTTTTTTCCACATAGGATGATTTCATGCAGGTTTGGGTCCAGACTCTTAACTTTCTGGCACTTTTGTCCATAGAACAGATATGAAATACTGCAAAATCAATCAAAATGCGCAGCTGATATTTATTTTTTGTAGCTTGATCTGAAATGATGAGTAGAAATTAAGTCACAATGGGTACACACACACACACACACACACACACAACATGCACACACAGTCACATTATACAGAAGAACTTTCAACAGCTCGCCCTCTAACACACACACATCCTCCCCCGTACAGTTGGGACAACAGTCCTGGTGAAATTCCTTGGCACTTTATCAGTGCGTTGAAAGCACCTGACTGGTATGTGACAGTGGCAGTTAGTGACAGTTCTCCTTTAAAGTGGGGGTTCGGGTGGTGGTGGTGGTGGAGCGGGGGGTAAAGGGTTGATCCATTTGATACGAGTCCTGCTGAATACTTGACAGGAGCTGTTAGTGAGCCGAGGGGTGGGTGGCGCTTATCGATCAAACACCCCTCCTATCTGCCACGCTGACCTTCATGTCCTGAGGAGGAGGGGGGGGTTTGGGTGGGGAGATTGTAATGGTAGAGAGGCATGTGCACATGGAGACATGTTAAATAAAATTCGACTGAGTGTTTACTTCTTTTCTGTCTAAAAGCAATGATGAAATGATTTCTAACACAGATGAGCAAGACTAAGATTCCACAGCCATGTTAGCTGCTCTGTGAGCTCACAGTGCTAATGCTAACATGCTAATGTTTAATGTGTAATGGTTACTATGTGGCCCTGCAATTGACTGGCGATATGTCCAGGGTGTACCCCGCCTCTCGCCCAGTGTCAGCTGGGATAGACTCCAGCCCCCTGTGACCCTTAAGAATAAGCAGCATAGATAATCAATGGATGGATTTTTACTATGTTCACAATCTTGGTTTAGTGTATTACCATGCTAGCTTTTGCTAATCAACACAAAGTACAGATACGGCTGATGGGAGCATCATTAATTTTCCACACATTTAGTTATAAACCAAATTACTTTGGACAAATTAAAAATATGACCTGAAAGACTCACAAATAGTTTTGCAATTCACCCTGATGGGTACATAAATATCTACACCAAATTTCATGGCAACCCATCCAGCAGTTGCTAATACATTTCACTCAAGCCCACATGTCAACCCCATGGTAGCTCTAGAGGAAAAAGGATAACCAAAGTCATTAAGAGTCATCCTCTATCAATCTCTCAATCCATCCAGTAGTTGATGAGATAAAATACTGGACCAACCAACCAACCAATGGTCTGACATTGCCAAAACCCCTATAATGCCAAAATAATGTTATTTACTGGTACTGGTGCTTCTGCTCACTCAGTGTAATGCTGTATAAGCATTTAGAGCAAACAATAAAATCTCTAAGGCGAGGCACAATTGTGTTTTCTCTGACAGCTTTCTATAATTTGTCAATACAGTCTATGTGACAATGACCACGTCAGCTCAAGAGCCAGAAAACCACAGCACAAAGCCTAAAAGCTGTGATGCCAATGAGAAGTAAAATCTGGAACTGTTCAGCAGATGAAGGACTGACTTTGTGAGTCCTCAGAGTATTTATTTCTTTTTATACCCCGACGAGCTTTAGTCTGTATTATTGGTAGTTATGAAGCAGAAAATGGTATTCCCAGAAAAATCACCCTGGGTGCTGTCACACCGCAGGAAATCTTACAAGTCATTTAATCTAGTTAGGACTCTTAAAATATTATTTTTCTTAAAAAGAAGATTGAAAAAATCTGCCAGTGGGGAGAAGTAATTTAACATATTTCCGCAGCAAATGCAGATAAAAAATACTTCAAATTTCTTGACAGGTTTTCTTAAATAAATCCATTTCTTTGATACCACTGAAGCAATGTGCCTTGACTTATACTTAAATATTGCTTCTTATTTCAATTCAATTTCAGAGACAGTGATACTAAACTGGGAATAAGTGGAATTACCCGACTCTCAGTTTCACATGTTATTGAGAAAAATAGGATTACCTTGTTAACTACACTTTTTTCATTGCAGACACCTTCACCATCTTGCATAGTTCATACTTTTATGGAGCAGGTCCAATTTTACATCTCCATGACATCTGTCCTAGACTGTCTAGACCATAGTAATAATACATATAAATTCCTAAAGTGAGTGGCATTCCCATTTGATGTAAAGTGATCTGCTGTGTGCTTGCCAGTACTGAGTGAACAAGATCACTGACACTATTCCTGTTATACAATTTATTTGAAGGAGTCACTAAGTTTTAATGTTCTAAATCCTTGTGCTTTTGTACATGATACTGCAGCTGTAAAAATGGAGTGAAAAGTACCAATGCTGTTTAAGCAAAAGCCTCAGCGAAGCTCCTTGTCCCTGTGCTTTATTCACTGAAACATCTCCTCACCAGAAAACAAATTAGAGCGTCTTTTCATCATTTGTTATCTCAAAATGGGCTGTTTTCCTAATGTCCGCACCTCCAGCTAAGTCACACTGCAGCTGCAGTCAAGACCTGTCTAAACTATTATGGTCCAGATGTACTGAGGAGTACGTATTACAGATGTTAAATGGCGTGTTCATAGAAGTGTTATGAATGTGTCAGATACCTAGTAAATGTAAGCCTTTACCACATCTTTTAAATTAAAAAGAACTTGAAATAATGTAAAATCTGGTTTCTCAACTATGTGTCAGGACTTTAAACGGGTTACTGGACTCTATCCCGACATATTTATAGAGCCCAAACCTGTCCAGCGATTCAACACAGTAATGAGAGCAACATTGCAACCAGGCTGGCTAGCAGGGAAGTTGGCTAACCACTGCAACTGTTAACTTTAGCAGAAGCAAAGTCTAGTGATCAGAGATTTAAACATGAGTGAGTAGGCTGGTCTGTGTGTGTGCGCGCGCTGTGGTACCTGTCTGTACATAAAATTTGAAGCATCAGCAGTTAGCTTAGCTTAGCATAAAGGAGACAGAGCTACTATGGCTCTGTCAAAGTAACAAAATTCACCAACCAGCAAAAAACCAAAACTCATTAATAAACACATTATATCTTGTTTGTTGATCTTGTTTGTTTCTTGGCTGGGCACAGTGACAGAATTACGATGCTTGATGATTTTACCTCCCATAAAATCACAACTCAGTTGTTTTTACAGTTCGTTTTTTGTACAGAATTAACAAATTAAATATAATGTGTTAGTGAGCTTTAAGGCCAGTCTATACCTCTGTGCAGAATCAACAATGTAGGTACAGTATGGCTGCATACCCTACACCATGTTCTGATGTCCGCCTCCTTGGAAATGTAACTACATGTAACTACTGTGATTGGTCCACTTGGCAGCCTTGCATTTACTCCTGCCGATTGCCAGCTGCTCCTTCTTCTCCACCATTTTCAAATTGCGTTGAACTTGATTTGAACAAAAATGGGTCAGCTGGAAGAGGGGGTTAATTGGTCAAGTCTGTAAATATATACATTTTTAAGTACTAGCTGCAACTTCACCATGTTATGCTCAGTTTCAGTCACCATTGTTGTACACAAAGTACATGAGGAAACTCATCACCTCCATCACCAGCTAGTGTTTTGGTGCTGTAATAGCAGTGATGCAGACATACTAGCGCTGGTGTGCTCACAGTGTGTGCGCTCACAACACTGCAGAACGTTTGCATAGGCTACGGCACAGGCTCTACGTCAATCCTACGCAGTCATATAAACTGGCATTTAGAGGTTCTGGTGGGCATATTGTTACCTTTGGGCAGAGCCAGGCTGTTTCCCCCTGTTTCCTGTCCTCATGCTTTATGTTAATCTAACTCGCTGCTTTTTCCAGCTTCATATTTACCTCCCAAGAATGAGAGTGAAGTTGATCTTCTCACCTGACTCTTGGCAAGAGAAGCATGTGACCGTATTTCCAAAATGGTCAAACTACTCCTTTAACATCTACATTTCTTTTGTATAAGCACTTTACACTTTTATGCTGTGACACTGTTACTGACCTGTTTCTTGTTCTCATTTGTTGCACCCACTGGTGAAAAGCAAACTATTCTGCAGGCAGCAAGCATCAGTCCAACCTAAGACAGTGATTCATTTTTTTAGCTTGGCTGGACAGGAAGTGTGTGCACACTCATCAGCTGGTGTGTGACAGGATGAGACATTTTATCGATCACAAGTGGATCCCAGAGGTGGAATACACACAAAATCAACAAAAAGTGATATTTTAAAGGAATATTTCAAGAGTATCGTCATGGTTTGCATTAATCCTTAATGTCTTCTTGAATGTGAACTTTTGAAGCGTTGTGCAGGAGACAAAGGGTTAAGCCCTCAGTTGGTTGGAGGAGATAGGGGCTGAGAGCAGCCCATGAATCCTGCAGTCTCTGCAGGCACAGCATGGTAAAATAATTAAGCTTGCCTTTGAAGGGGACTAAACAAACACAACAGCACTCAGCACCATCCCCATCCACTCTCTTTACCTTTTCTTGCTTTAAAGTGGACTTTCCTTCTCTGCTTTCTCACTCTGTTGTCTGTCGCACTCAGCCCCTTGTGTTCACCAGCCAGCTTCCCCCACCCATATTTCTCATCCCTTCATCTTCCTTTTTCGTTTCACATTTTCAGGTCTCTGTTCTCTGTACAGATTCTCCTGGGGAGAAAGGGTGGGGAGTAGGAAGGAGAGAGGGAGAGAGAGAGGGACCAGGTGATTCACAGGTCAGTTTTTTACATTTTCTAGTTGGCTTTAAACTGAGGGGGGAAACTGTGCTGCTGGAATACTTAACTACTAATCCATAAGTGTTATGATACTATTAAAGTCCCCTCTGTTAAGTGGCCTTTAAAACACTTGACAGTAAAGGGAATGGAAAATGTGTGATTTGATTCTTCATGGTATTTTAAGTTATGTTGATGTTGTTTTAATATGACAGAATGAGAAATTATCTGTCGTCACAGAGCGTTTCTGTACTTTTTGATATTTTTTATATAATAGACATGAAAAAGCTGAATTTTCATGTCTATTATATATAATTCTGTCATGTATTTAAGGAGAAGAAGATGATGATGAAAATACATTGAAGATATGGTGTGCTGTCTGATTTAGGATACTATGAATAAAACAGAGCTGTTAACAGTAGCAATATGCTTCTAAATAGTACACAGTTTAATAAATATGTACCTCGTGTGGGATATACAAGCTAACAGAAATTAATTTAAAAGAATATTTTGGTTTTTAACAGTTAACTACTACTCTCTTACTGAGTTATTCCTTTAAAATTTCATGTTTGTATGGAAAAAATGAAGCTTCCACCAGCAGCTTGTAGCTTAGCATAAGACTAGGAAAAAAAAACCTAGCCTGGCTCTGTCCAAAAGTTAAAAATAAATTTGCCCATCAGCATCTCTAAAGCTAAACTAATTACTACATTATGTCTTGCTCATTTAATCTCTATAAAAACTGAAACACTTAAAAAGTGTCCACTGGTTGGATTTTGTAAAAACTAAACTAAAAGGAGCACTTTAAATTGACTTGACGCACTAACTAGCTGTTTACCCATTTCCAGTGTTTCTGCTAACCTAAGCTATGCATTCAACAAGTTACTGTTAACAGAACAACATATTGTGCATGTAGAGAAAATACACATGGCTCACACAATATTAACTGGAATAAATGTCCATCAGTGATGCGACCGCAAAAACCACACATGGCACTTGTTAGCTGGGAGGTTCAGCACACCCAGGAAAGTCAATTACACTAAATTCAATCTGTGAACTTGATCACTCATATCCCCACCACCACCACCACACACACACACACACACACACACATACACACCAGTTAAAGGTACACATCCTACAACTTTAGATTGTCATAACTGCACACTTATGGCAATCTAAAGCAATCATGAATCCAAAGTCACTACACTGATACATCCCAGCAAGCATAACGCTGTCCAACACAAACAAATCAAATAATACAGGCAGTGCACAGTGTGGCAGGTAGAGGGGCAACAATAGGATTAAAAAGCCTAAAACTGAGCAGTTATAAAACAGAGAAGAATTTGAGCAGCACCCATGGGGATGGTACAGATTCTCAACAATTGCTCATTTTTTTATTATATCCCACCTCTTGGAGGAGTGTGAGGAATTTTAAAACCAGGACGGTGATCTCACCACAGAGTGGACTGATGCTGATGATGCATGAGGGACATTACGTTCAGCTCCAAAACTCCAGCTCTTCTTTCTTATTTTTCAGAAGCTAAGGCTGAAATACATAAATGCTAGAAAACTGTCCATTTGTCTTTATTTCATGTTGCCTTTAATGTGCATGATGGAGCCCGAAACCAGGGCTAGTATTGTGTCATTGTTGCCACACCAACATGATTGTTTGTGATTTACATAACAGGGTGTCCAGGGTGCACCCTGCCTCTCGCCCGATGTTAGCTTCAAAAGTATAAGCAGTATAGCTAATGGATGGATGGATATTTTTTAAGTGAACAAACCTTTAGCCTGCATTAATATTTCTGACTGAATCTGACTCTATTGTGAAAGGTTGACCCCACTGAGAATTAACGTGGAGTCAAGTCCCTAGATGTTGACTAAGAAGCTAAAGAGTCAGATATTCCCTCATTTCCCTCAGGAGACCAAAACAGAGTTAAAAAGAGAATGAGCCAGATCACCCAATAGGATGGTAACAATGTTCTGCGTCTGCTGGATGTAGCCAGTTGCTTGCTGACATGAAACTCAAAAAAACAACTCAGTTAGCTGAAGATTTTACTTGGAGCATTTTGGCCCCTACCGGTTACAAATTAATGAAAAAATAAATGTTTGTTTAAACCAATTAGTGACATGAATTTTAATAATATAATCCAGAGAACTAAAATGGTTTTATATGGACAATATTTAGGATGTAAAACTATAGCATGACATTAAACTAATCATCCACCTAGCTTAAAACAGACTTTAGCAGTGCAATACTTCATTGTTTTTTTTTTGGTGTTGTTTTTGGAGTCTCATATTTTTCAAGCTATGTATCCTGTTTTATTTGTATTTGCACTATAAAACCAAGCACAAAAAACTTTTGGAAATAAAAACCTTAAGGCAGAATTTTGAAGTTTTTAAACAGCAGATGTATATATTTGAGGGCAAATAACTTGCAAAAATCAGTGAAATTTTGGTGATAATAGTTAAACTCTGAGGTTAAGCTTTATAGATTCTAGATGTTAACATATGACCTGATAGAATTTGTTGATTGATATTTGAACTCTAAAATTTAACCATGTTACTTAAAATCCATAGATGGACATCCCCACAGCCAATTTCCGCTCGAATCTGAACCTTTATGATTACAGAAACAACAACCAAAAACAAAAAACAAAAACAAACAAACAAAACAAATAAACTAAAATAATATAAAGTGAATATAATATGCAAAAACACCTATGCTCTTTTCTCTTTTGTCATGTCATGAGACTATGAAGGTTTAATTTCTGAATTAAATTTCACAGCAGGTTTGGTTCTGCTCCTGGCCCTTTCAGTTCATCACTGGCCTCACTGACTATGACTTTCCTGCATCATCAAGCCAGGAAATTTGACGACTTAGTGCTGAAAGAGAGCACCTCTGACAAAAGGAGACGAGAATCTAAACCTTGGTTGTTTCAGGTTTGAGAGAAACAAGTAACTGTGAGAAAACTTTAAGGGAATAAGAAGACCAAACATAGAGGAGTAAAGAATATCAAAATGGTATTTAAAAATGGGAAAACTCTCTTAAATAGTGTGCAAGTAGCAAAGGGATAAAGAAAAAGAGAGGAGGATAAAGTTAGAGAGAAAGAGGGAAGGAGAGAAAGAGCAAGAGAGAGGCACGGGGAGGTACGATTCCCAGGGGACCATTGAATTTCCTTTCTTTCTTCTCTGTGTTTTTCATGGTCCTCTCACTCCCAGGTCCACACAGCTGTTTCAGGGCCGGGGGCTTCTTTCTCCAGAGCCCAGATGAAAGAGCCGCCCTAAGCAGCCCTGCAGGTAGGTCTGTTAAAGCCATTGCTCTGGCTGTCCGCTGCCCAACGCATGAAATAAAAAAGGCAGAAAGAGAAAGAGAGAGGGAGAGAAAGAGGAGGGAGTCTGGAGGAGGGTGAGGAGGGAAAAGAGGATGATATGAAAACAGGGGTAAAGAGAAACATAAAGAAGAGGGAGAGAGGGAACAGAGGACACAGATGACAGACAGAGGAGAAAAGATGAAGATGGAGAGATGGATAAGCAAGGGGGGAAACCAGAGAAGGAAGGGAGGATACCTGCCCTCAGCCACCCCAGACCTCCCCCTTACCACCCCCTGATACCAGGAATGATGTCTGCTTTTATTGACTTTGTTAAACCGTTTTCAATGCTACTTCCTATGTGTTTACAAGACAGTAAATCACGCTCCATTCGGGGTGGGGGGTTATGGGGTGAAATACGGGGGAAACATCCAAGTCGCCGGGAATGAAGACTGCTTCCACTGAGCCAACGACAACTTTGCAGCTTTCTACCTCACTGCCAGCACTTCACGCCACACACACGCACCTTTCCTCACAGGGAATTGATGGGGATGCCACTGTGGGGCCCTTTGTCTTTATCGCTTTCATTTTCATCTGTACTGACATGGGCAAATGAGTAGTTTAAGACTTACTGTATGATAAAATTGTTGTTCAGATACTTGAAAAAACAAGCCGACCAAAAGAAATAGCAAAGCAGAACTGCTATACTCAACTGTAACAGTTGTTAAAAGCTTCAGCAGAGAGCTTTATTTAATATCATTCGGAACACCACTCAAAGTCGTTATGCAAACACATTTGGGTTATGGCAAAATTGGGTCCCCTTAATCACTTCTACACACCGGGGTCATTCCCAGACAGTCGTTTCATCCAGTTAAAAAGTAATTCAAGCTCTCCGCTCCACTCAAACACGAGTACTTCAAACGTCATTCGGTGGCGAGAACCTTGACTTGATTTTCCAAATTTTCTCACTGTAACAATTTTCTCAGGCGCTGGCGTTGTGACACCACTGCACATACACTTACACACACACTCACCAAATCATCACCCTGTGACTGAGCTGCTCAGTGAGAGAAAGGTAGATAGACACCCCACCCCACCCCCAACCCACCCCACCCTGATTACCTCACTTTAATAGCACAACATAGGACAATTACTGTCCCTCTCACGCCGTCTTTCCATCAGTCCTAATTCATCTCTTAAATGAGAGCAGATTAAAAATAAGACAGAAATCAGGAGAACAAGTCTAGATCAAATTTCAGGTCAGGAAAGAGAATTCATGGAGGTACCAACTTAGTTACTGCTTCTTTCAGTGGATGATAGGCAGCGTCATCTTGTCAGTCCTCAGCTGAATAAAAAACAAGGATTACAAAATGGCTAGAAATATGTCACACAGAGCTCTGCATGCAAAATATTAAAGTTAATTGTGCAAGATACACAAAATATTCAAATTCACTGAGTCAAGAACATGTCTGCATAACTCTTATGATTCAAAAATGTCTCCACATTCAAAGAAAAAAACTATACAACATACAAATGTCGTAACTGATGGCTTTATAAATTATTGTTTTATAAATCAATTATAATCCATCAAAGGATAACTCCAGTATTTTTGAAGCTGGGCATCACTTTCCCCATGTTTTTGGGTGTAAATGACAGATGAAGAAAAAAAATCTTTGGAATCGGTGTACTGAGCAAAAACGATGCAATGTAAACCAACAGGCAGTTCCAGATACATCCATTATAGTGCTTGTTTTTGCTTCTGATACTCCTTTTCCACCAACATGGAATGGGTTCCATTCTGTTTTGCACACCTAATTTTTGAAAAAAATTTCGACCAAAAATAAATTGGTTTGGAATAAGTTTCAAGTGTGAACTGTGACAACATCAGGATGGAGAAGGCAGAACTGCAGGAAAAAAAGATTGTGCAGTGGTGTGCTGGCAAGTATCTGTAACAACAGTACAAACACTCACAGGTAATCAATGTGATGTGCCACCTTGCCTTTTAGCCAGACACATCATGACATATTGCTACCAGACTCTGTTGACAAAAACAGTAATTGCGAGTTGCTGGAATCCCACTGCCTAAATCAGTTAGTTAGTTTGTATTATTGTGTGGTACTTTTACTTATGTAAAGGATCTGAATACTTCCTCCACCACTGAAAGCCACACGATAATGCAAACAAACTGATTTGTTGCAACAAAATTGAGCGCTACTAAGAGGGTGCACTCTAACCTCTTGTTTTTAAATGCAAATGACTGACACTATTGGCAAGCGGCCATCACCACCCCCTGCTCCAGGCAAGAGACCACATTTGGCGGCAGAGAAAACTTAGATATAGCCCCTTTAAGTATTATTCCAGCATTGGATTACTGAATCTAGAAGTAGCAAGGTACATACTGTACATGTTGCACAGAGCGTGGTGGTTCAACGGGAGCACAACAGCAAATTTTTGCCCCTGTGACCCCCTAACAGGTTACCCCAGCCATGTTAATAATTTGTTAATAACTTGTAATAATTGTGCACTTATACATTTTATACAAGTTTTTGGTCAAGAATTTCCAATTATCTAATAAGCCCACAGCAAACACAAGTAGATCATCTACAGGTTCCAATGGTATTATGTCTTTAATGAGGGGCTTTCTACAAAAAGCCAAGTCTTTAACTATAAATTTTAATTAGTTGTTAACAAATGGATTTTGGTGTAGATCACACACAACCAATTTCCATAAGATCGGGGGTTAAATGGTCCATAAAAAGGGTGATTTATTAAGGGTGGTGTCCATTTTCCAACAAATTTTAATTGTCATTTAAATTCTCATCAGCAATGTCAGTAAAGAATTTAAATGTTTTAATTCCATTAATACAATGTAAGCCATTAATCCTCCCATGTCATCCTGCAAACGCACCAGGAACAAATTGTAACTTCCAGTGATGTTAGCTGTGAGCCAGCACACTCTCGAGCCAGCTCAAGGTAAGTTACTGGTGTGGTGATGTGGTTACAGGCACATTATGTGGTTGACGTTGTTGCA
>BRZM01002389.1:69461-101013 GCA_033238685.1 Lates japonicus | reverse complement strand
GCATTTAAAGAGACCCTCAGGAACAGAGGCAGGCTTGTAATAATTTCACCTTTACTTTATTTGGTCACAGAAAACCCCACAGAACCAGTTTTCTGTTCACAGGTTCACCCTGTTAATAGTCTTATAAAAGCTTTTGAGAGAGTAAAGGTTATTTTTCTATTTGCCGTCAGGTGATCCATCTGTTCTATTGAATTTTTGAGATATTGACCATAATTCAGAATGAACAACAATATGTGTAAAGATCTCTGAACTGGCACTGAATTATATTCTCATTTTGTAGCTGACTATATATTCATTTGTGCTGTGGATGTTTGTTTTTGGAAACATTCAGGAAAAATTGTAAGGATCCAGTGGTTTCTGTAGAGTGCATTACTACTTATGAAGTCCTAATTTCTTAGAAAGATTTATTCATATTATTATCATTTCAAAACATAGAGTATATCAGTGATTATTATTATTATAAAACAATTTCTCCTTACAGCTCAAGTAGACATTGATTAATTCTGTTTCGCAGTCACATACTCACCTTCTCTCCCGTCAAGCTCCTTGAAGTCAGGTTAACAAAAAAGAGAACATTTCCTGACTGTTTAAAATCAGTCTTTCTCTGTGACATTGTGTTTCTTGCCTGCTTGCTGCTTGCTTACTGGACACTTCTGTGACTGACAAACTCTGGCAGGCACCCTTTAGACAAACATGGAGAAACTTGCACACTACCTTTTCAGTACCAGAGCTGCTACTTGCAAATACATAAATATCTAGACCTTGATATGTGGTGCAACCTTTTAAACAAAACACACTGTCACTCAACTTAGAAAACAAACATATTTTGTCCAGGATAATCCTCAAACCTTACTTCAGCAGAAAATTGTTCTAGCATTATTACTATCACCTGAGTATCAATACTCAGAAGGAGTTCTGTTAGGATGGGTATTGGAGAGTGATCTTGTGTGCAAAGGTTATTACCAAGAGGCCAGTCTTATTTTGTCTCGGCCTCCTTTTTGGGGTGATAACAGGACTCTTGGCAACAGAGATCTCAAAACCTCATTAATACTAGCTGAAGCTATCTACAGTCATGGAAAAAATTATTAGACCACCCTTGTTTTCTTCAATTTCTTGTTCATTTTAATGACTGGTACCACTAAAGGTATATTACCTGAAGAATACAATGAACACGACAAAAAATGCAGCTGATTACATAATACTTTATGTCCTATTTGACATGCTGTTGAATTGTATTCTAGGAGGTATATAAGAGGCCATTTCATGTCATAAGCAGCACTGCACATGCAAAGGCCTGCTGGAGTGGTTTCCATTACATATTCAAGCCGTGAGTAATAACCCAGAAGTTGTCAGCCTCACATAATGCCTAAAACAAAAGAACTATGGAACATGGTACTACCAAATTGCTAGCTGGCTGAGGCAGGAAACGCCTTCTACTCCTCACGAGATGACTGTGCACTCCCATCCGCTCCTGTAAGCCAGGAATCGCCAGACCTCCAGGACCTTTAAAAATAAGTGGGCACTGTCGAGAAATGTGACTTATTCGGTACAGTTCAAACTGACTTCTTGAAGTTATCTGAAGTCACACAGGCACGGAAGAAGCCTCATCAATCTAAAGGCAGCGAAGGCCCGGCATTTTTAAAGTTAGGGATCACAAGGATTGGACTAAGTTGATGATCAGCTAAGGCCCCTTCAGGTGATGAACGCAATTTTGAGTTGATGCCCACTCCAGCCAACTTACTGGTTAGGAGGAAGCCCTGAGGCTTCAATACAAACCAGACTGTCTTGCCCTCACAGTAAACATGGGGTGGATCAGTGATGATCTGGGGTTGTTTCTAGCATGGTGAAAGAGGGCAAATGCACTGTGTGAAGGCGAATGAACCAGGTCATGTACAGGGCTACTCTTGAAAAACAGTCTTCTTCCATCACCTGGAAAACTCTTTTCCTGCCTCACGACTGATTTCCTTCCAACAAGACAATGCCCCTTGCCACACGGGCAAGGTCAGTTAAAGCCTGGGATGGAGAACTAGAACATTCAAAACTATGCCTTGGCTTGCTCAATCACCAGACCTAAATCCAATGGAAAACCTGTGGAAAATCATCAACTCAAAATGGAGAACCAGAAGCCCAAAACAAAGCAAATTTGTTTGAATTTGTGCAATGGGAATGGGCTACAGACAGCAGAACAATGTCAGAAGCTGGTGGAGCATGCCAAGATGCATGGCTGCAGCCACCAATGGCTGGTGCAATCAAGTACTAACTCCTGTGTACTATGACTAAAGACAGAAAGAAAACATGGAATGCCTAGCACTTTTACAGTACAATGCCAGCTATTGATACAAGAACTTAAGTGATTTTGCTTATTATCAAGAAAACCATGGAAAATGGCTAGATATCAGCTCTTAAATTAAACTCTTATGAGCTATTTTTGTTGTTGTCATTATATTTGTCCAAACAAATGTACCTTTACTGGTACCAGGCATTAAAATGAACAAGAAATTGAAGAAAACAAGAGTGGTCTAATAATTTTTTCCATGACTGTATATTAGAGGGGTAAGTGGGAAAATGTACAATAAGATTAATATGCAACCCCTGAACTGGTTGACTGGATGTGATTAAAGAGTAACAGCAGCAGTATTGGCAATCAATCAAAGTTACAGATAATATTTTATTGGCTCTTACAGCATTTTAATTAGTTAGTTATGAGGGAAAACCTGTGCTTTGTCTTTCTTAAGTAGTAACGCAACTAGTAACACAGACACCATTTGTGTTATAAGTAGAGGTCGACCGATAGTGAATTTTTAAAGGCCGATATAATAACGATAGTTTGGAGCAGGAAAAAGCCGATAGCCGATTAATCGGGATAATACAGGGACTTTAGATCCTGCAGCTGCCATCTGTAATGTATGAAACAAGATGTGAATTAATGTAAATTAATTCAATATAGCTAATGGATAAAAATATATTAATAAATTTTTTAAAATAATAACATATAGCTATTAGCATGTGTACACAACGAAACTTAAAAAACCAAGCCATTTATTGCTATTTTTTGTCCGCCTGGCCTCTCTGTCTATTAATGCATGTATAATCTCAACCCTTTCATGCACAGTCAAGTAATGAACATCTTTTTTTTCAGGACAACCTGGGCAATAATAATATGTATTCTAAAATGATGCCACATGAATGGATCAATAGTTATATGAGTATAAAAACAAAAGAAGAAGAAATCGGAGCATCTCATTGGTCAAAAGACCGACCAGAAGTCGTCATTGTTTACATCAAGCTTCAATATGGAAGTCCGCTAACATAATTTCCACGTTTTTATCACAAAATGTAATGAATAATGAACGTATCACGGAATTATCACGTGGGGCGCCCGCGCACCAGCGGAGTTCTAAATTAACACGTCTCTCGCTCTCTCTCCCGTGGTCTTGCGCTCTCTCTCTCTCTCCCATGCTCTCTCTCTGTGTGAAGAGCCGCTCCGCCCCTCAGTGATCAGAGCGACAGGGAGTTTTTGTTCATGGCGCTGTGGAAAAAGACTGCAGCCATCGGCCACTATCGGAGCCAAGTTCCGCCGATTCCGATAGTTTGTAAAACGTCCCATTGGTGCCGATTAATCGGCCAAACCGATTAATCGGTCGACCTCTAGTTATAAGATTAGTGCAACAGTCAATCAAATGGTCTGCATTTCTACCGTGTGTGTAATACATGTGTATAGAGAGTCTTACACCACTTATACATATGATCATTATATGGATGGAGTGCCAGGATCCTATAGTTTACTGCTTACAAGGTGAATCGAAAGGGAACACCTTTGGATTGCCATCTGGAGTGTTACAAATTGCTTGGGTGTAATGCTCTGTAAGCCTAAACATACTGTGAGGCCTTTAATGATCCTGCCTTGGTTTTGTTTTGGTCTGGCTCAAACAATATAGAAGTAGCCAGGAGCAGTGCGGAGCAGAGAGGGGGACAAGTAGATGTGTTGACAAAGGCAGTGACATTTCAGCAGCAGAATAGCAATAGGTGGGGACAGAGGCAATGTGGAAGGTGGAAAAGTGTTCCCTCTTATTATATGATCAGACTTGTGGACATCATGCATGATATGTAGTAATATGTGTGGACTGAATTCTGCATTTTGAGAGAGGTAGTTTGTCTGTTAGAACAGAACATAAATAATAATGCCTCGAACACCATGTAAAGAATGACCAAAGCAACTGCATGCTAAGAAACATGTTGTATGTAGAGGGACTAGGCAATGATTTGCCTTTTTTTTTTTTTTTTTTTTACAACATTCTGTTGTTCAAATTAATATTTCTGAACAAACTGTAATTAAAAGTGTTTGACTTATAGATGTTTTATCGGTGTTGACATATTATCTGATGCTCAACAGTGAAACAGTCATTGATTACATCATTACTTTGATTTATGTGATGCATTTGCCTGGCCGAAATGATTAGTCGATAAATCAGTTTTAAAAAATCAACCATTCAAATAATCAATTAATAGTTTCAGTTATTTTTCAAGCAAAAACGTTAGTTTAAATGTCAGCTACTCCATTCTGAGGATTTAGTGCTTTTCTCTGTTTAACTTCATTGTAAATGGAACTGCTTCTTAACAAAGCTATTTGTAGACATCAACCTTGTGCTTTGAAAAATTGTGGTGACATCTAATAGATTAAATGGTTGGTTGAAAAAAAAAAAAAGGCAGCTGATAATCCAAATAATTGTTAGTTGCAACCCTACATTTGCCATAATTTGTATAAGTATCAAAGTTGTAAAATATTTTCATAGTGATCATTAATCATCAATTTAGACAACATCACCCAGCCCTACATTTACAGTTTGTCAGGCAATCCAGATCCTATATAAGAAATTGTCTGTATTCTGTGGCAATAGAGGCATGTCTATTAAGACTTACAGCGGTCAAGTGACAATCTTTGAATTGTGTTATTCTGTCCAGGTTTGGAAATTACAACATGAGCATTCATGCTGGGTTCTTGCCAGATGCCCAGTAGGCTCGACAGGCTTGCCATCTGCCACCAAAATTAACCAATATTTGACTGTGTTTTTTAGTGAATGTCCAGTTATGAGTTAGTGCTGCCACGCAACCTTGAGGAGGATGCATATTTTGTGTTTTGTGAGGACAGCACTTCTGGCACATAAATTCTTTCAACATCACAGGAAAATATGCAGTTTTATAATAATGAAGATTTTCTCTGCTGTGCAGCTTCATTTGTAAACCAGGGATTTGGCACAGGACTGAAATACCAGTGTTTGGATTTTGCGTCATCTTCTCAACTGATGGACAAAAAACTGCTTTTTGCAGTTTAGGGATTGCTCAAGTCAATACTGCAATATCCTGTTTTCTAAATCATTGTTGATCTACCTTATTTGTATGAGTATGAATTGCACATTCTAGATGTGATTGTTGCATCTCTTCTCCTTCCTGTCTTTTTCCATATAATGTTTTTGAAAACTAATAAGATACTAAAGACTGTTCCCATCTCCTTTCCCCAGAACCTTCCAATTATTCCACCCAAAACCTTTGTACAGAAGTGTCACTCTGTTTTTACCTATTTGTCTAACCCTTAACATCATATGGGTCGTGTCTACATGACACCCAACACTTAGCTGTTGCCAAGAAAGACTCTGTGGAAGCCCAGGCCGCATGCTATTATCTGGCTAATTTGAGAAATGGCTTTGAGCAGTTTGACATTTGATATTGGATAAGATTTTTCAAAATAAAAGCTGATGGCACTTTGGTATTAAACATTTGGGAGGTGTGAAACTGTTGCTGATGACACTTGGAGTCATCATATATCATCATCATCATATCTGCAGTGTCTGTGCAGCCATGCTGCTGGCACAGTGACTGTACATAAAGATGGACGACAAATCTCCACTTTCTCCCACAGTACAGAAATGAACACGAGTGCTACCATCTTGTGCTGGTGACATCATTTGGAGGCAGAGTCTGCGCAGCAGCGATTGGGGGGGGGGGGGCTGCGGTATCGTGGTTTCACCGATACACCTGCCTGACTAACCGCATGATGTCACAAAACCCCTTTTGACGGCAGCAAAAACCTAATTATTACCAAACTTATCAGAAAAATTAATGCTTGAACATATATCACCAGAACTACCTTAAATGACAGAAAGCACTGTGTGCTTTTTAAGTTGTCTTATGAGCTAACATAGAGGGGTGGGGTTTATGACCTATACTGCAGCCAGGTAGCCAGGTCATATTGTCCTTATTTTTATACACTAATTTTGCTGGCACATAAAGTGGTACTGTCCAAAATCTGCTTCTGTCCCATTCATATCTATACTATCAGGATCAAGGGTTCAGTGTCCTGCTGTGGTAACCCATGTTTCAACTGTGTACTCAATAGTGTTGGTTTCTTGTTTGCTGACTGCGATGAGAAGTATTCACTGAGCTACTCATGTAATGTTCAAACACGGCCAAAAGTAGAAGAAAATGTACAAGCGCAGCCTTTTCCCAAAGCATCCCTCACATAATGGAACTTAGTGCTATGATTGCACGTAACCTGGTTGCACCACTTATTGCCTTGCCAGTTATTGTTAGAGTTGCAGGGCCATAGCCTCGCTCTTGTGCTCTGATATGGCCATAAATCAGCATCACAGCCCCCCTTGGATCATATTTAAGGCCTGGCCCAACATCAGAGTGCACTTATTTATCATATTTAGTGTGTTCTTAGATATTATTTCTTTGTCTTCACGCTTCATTCGCCTGTCAGTCACAAAGTAAATCTAGGTTGGTGTGAGTGTTTGTGTCTTGTGTGTGTTATTTCTCAAAGTGTAAGAACCTCAGTGCTAATAAAGGAGCACCAGCTTGTACGTGCAGCTCACTGAGACACACACACACGCTGTCAAGCTGGCTCAAGCCTGGAAGAGAATGCTGAGGGTAACAGGGGTCCGGAGGCTCATAGAGCCATCATTTCTGTTTTGTAGATTCCCAGCGGGGTATGGCATTTAGTATCGAGCTGGCGGGTCTGCAAAGGCAGAATAGATGGTTTAAAACCCTCTGCACGCTGCAGCATATTCTTTCGGGTGATGGCTTGAGCTTGGTCGTGACAGTGGCTCGCAGTACAGCTGGTGCTCCTTGTGCTTGCACGAGGCTAACACGCTGATAACGCACGGGCTGAACGCTACCGGCACCGTGACTGTTCGAGCGATGACGTGAACGAAAATATCTGGAACACGCTGAAGCGCGATAAATGTGCGCTCTGATGTTGGGCCAGGCAAACGGTCGGGGGGCACCGCCAGATGTGATTTGCGGCCATATCGAGCACAAGGCGAGGCCTCAGCCCTGCAGCTCTAACAATAACAACGAACAATAAATTAGTGCTGCCAGACCTGTAATCATAACACTAAGTTCATTTATGTGGGGATAACACAGGAAAAGGCTGCGCTTATTCTGCTGGTGAGCGATACATCGAGTAGCTCGTGGACTCTTTCTCATCGCGATCGGCAAATATTGATGCACGATGGGCAGCGGGTTACCGCGGCGGGACACTGAACCGCGGTCTGACCAGTATGAATGAGATGGGACGGGCTGGTGCAGACGACCACTCGCGTAACCGGCAAACCAGTGTGTAAAACAGGACAATGTGACCTGGCTGCTGCGACAGGTCATAAACCCGCCCTGTTGGCTGTGCTGAACAACCGGTGCTGTCATTGAAGCTGGTTCTGGTGGGCTGTTCAGGCGATGATTTTCTGATGGGGCAATGGTGGGTTTTGCTATAAAGGGGTTTTGTAGCATCGTGCGGTTGGTGAACAGTGCTCGGTGAGAACCACGATACCGCAGCCCCAATCGCTGCTGCGCGAACTCTGCTCAAATGATGTCGCCAGCGCAAGATAACCAGCACTCGTGTTCATTCTGTACTGTGGAGAAGGAGATTTGTCGTCATGCTATATTGCGGTCACTGTGCCAGCGGCATGCGCAGGCCTGAATATGATGATATGTTGGGCTCGAGTCGCGGCGTTCACGCCCAGGTGTTATTGAGGGGTGCCTCCGGCTGTTGGTCTTGTCAGCTGTCAGGCTGAAATGGGCCTCAGGTGGCGGTGTGGCGCGGCCGCAGACTTCCGCAGGTCTTTCTTGGCGGCAGCGGGGCGGTGATTGATGTAAATATGAACGTTCATGTGATGTTGAGTTGAACAAGTGGAAGGCTGGTGACATGCTGTGCAAGGCACAGATGAATGGTGGAGGATGAGGCGATCTTCTGAGTATCTTGTTAGTTTTCAGGCATTGTGAAAGGACTGGGGAAGGAAGAAGAGATGCGGCAATCGTCACCGTGTGCGGTCTCGTACAGGCCAGGTGGATCGGCGTGATTTGAAAACGGGACCATTGCATTGACGAGCGGTCTGAGCTGCAAAGCGATTTTGTCCATCGATTGATGACGCGAAATCAACGCTGATCGCAATGTAAATCCTGATTTAAATGACTACACCGCGAGAAAATCTTCATTGTGTAAAACTGCGTATTTTCGCAATGATATTGAAGAGGTATGTTAACGAAAGTGTTTATCCTCTGGCTCCTAACATTGTAGGCAGCGGTGGTTGAGGATGAAGATGAACAGTTTGTTTCTGGCTGTCTGAACCCTCTCCATCTGATCACCAGTAATGGATAACCCATTTCCCGACAACTCTATTTGATGATGGGCTCACATGGCAGAGAATGATCAGTAACCTGACACGGTGTGTTTACATTTCACAACAGTCCCAGGATAGTCAAAACCAATCCTAACGAGGGCAATTAGTGTGTATGTAAATGCACTCAGAGATCTTTCTCAGAACTGTTTGAGCTTGATGAGATCTGATGCGCGGCCACATGACACTAATCAGGTGAGGAAGACCTGGAGGTCTGCCTCCTGTTATGACGCACTGGTGCTGCACCTGTGGGCAGTGAGCAAGGTGGGCCCCAGATATTCAGTACAGCGAGTGGTGTCCCGTATAAATTAAGACAGTATCTGGACCTTTCAGAAGACTTTGAAAAACAAAAACAAATGTATTGTTGGATCATTGGTCAGGCAGTTTTAACTGGTGAACTCAGTTACACACCTTTTCGCGCTAATAAAATGTGTGTATGATTAAGGGAACCCAAACACAGTGTTCAATTCATGCGAAAATTCTAACAGTTCAGTGCTTATGGGAAATACAATGTTGGTGTTCCTGTTTCAAACTGCGCTGCAATGCCATTTTTCAACCAGAGCGCCCAAATGTAGGTGCATGGGATGAGGGTAGGGGTCGAAAGTTACCGATTACCTCCTTATCAATCTGTCAATTATTATAATTTACAGTGATGTAAGACTGAGAAAAGTTTAAATATTCACATTTCTGAATTTGGAACCAGTGAACGCTTCAAAGATGTTGCATTAAAAAAATCAATTGATATATTATCAAACTGTAACTGATTCTTTTTCTGTTTGGCACTCAGATGAATCTGATAAACAACAACATTTTGCCTTTTTATTCCTGTTTTTAATCCTGTTCTCATCGCCAGGATCACAGAGACAAACCCATGGCTGACAGGGCTAGAAATGTCAGCCAATAATCAGGAGAAAACGCTTATGCCCTGATGTCTACATACTCTGTCCTTAGCTGCCCTGACCTCAGGAGAAGTCTGCGGGCTGAAGTCAGTCTGAGTAAACAGGTCAGTTAAGAGAGACTAATCCAATAGTCAAAACACATTCTGAACTGCGGCCAGCGGGGCAAAGCAGGCGGACAGTGTCCAAGTCTGCCTGATCACAGCCCCCGATCAGTAAAGCAAGTCAATCTGAGTTGAATTATTACATTCTGACTGTTGGTGCACCACGCCGTATTGCTTTCTGTGATGTAAATACAGAGTTTTCTGCGTGTGGAAACATCTGAACATAATCTTAAAGGAAGAGTTCACCCCAGAATAAAGACATGAAGTTGTCGACAGCTCAACAGCAAATTCACAAATAATTTGGCTCATATTTTCCTCTTAGACTTCTGAGTAACTGAGCTTATTTTAAATCTAATATCGTATTATAACAAATAAATATTTTTGTTTCTATAGACATCTTCACAAACTCTGCACCTGCACTGATCAACATCAGATCTCTGAATCTGCATGAATTGATTCATTTTGGTCACATTAACATATTATTATTATAAATGTATATGGCAGACACGCGAAAATAGCTACTTATTTATTTATCCTGTGGACACTACAACATAAGCCATCGGGTCCAATATTTACTTCTCTTTCAGCTTTCCCATCGCCTTGGCTCTTGAACAGCTAAATGTGCCAATGTGTTCACCGGTTGCTTTACTTTTCTTTGTCTGCTTTTGGTCGACAGCAGAAAGAATCAAACAAAACTGAGCTGAGGGCAACTGTAGATTCAGGTGAATCATCATAAAAAATTGATAAGAGCAGCTTTAAAGTACAATATTCAGCATTTTTGTATTGTTTTTGAAACCGTTTAGGCTGAACACAAACTTTTATAGCAAGCACTCCAGCAATTAAGTTTACTATCAAAACATTTAAACGAATTGGGTACACCCGCCTTAAAAAGAGCATTGTTGTACTATATTTTGTGGTTGCTCAAAGTTTGCAAAGTCTTGATTGACGTGTAAGTGAGCAGACCACCAAACTTTCATTTTGGGGTGAACTACCTTTAATAGTAATGGCTGTATTACAGAAATACAACATTGTTAGAGACTTCTCGTAGCTCACAGCAAAAGCTGTCATGCAAACCGACACCATGTCCTTTTTATAGATTTTTTCATTCTTACAGAGTATATCCAGTGCAGTAGTGAACATGGTGCTGAAATAACTATGAAAATAAGTATGGTTACATATATATATATGTGTGTGTGTGTATCTATATATATATATATAGTACATTATGATAATACACATGGAAATAGGAAGATAGAAACAAGGAGTGAGGCAAATACAGCATTGTATTGTATTGTATTGTCATAGGCTTCCAGCCGACTAACGAAATGGATTGAGAAATTCTGCCTGTTCAAAATTTTGCCGTTGCGCTAAAAAAGTTTTGAGTGAAATAGGATTTAATATCATTTCTGGCTGCAAAAATCTATGAGCTACAGTCTCCACGGTTCTCTACAAAAGGTTTCAAGCACAGAACAAAAGAATTAAATGTTATTATAACATTTTCACGTCAAATTTAATTTAAACAACTACGGTATTTACAAAATAGCAGTACCTTTTACTAGCAGGGGTTAGTTTTCTACATATGTACACACTACCAGCAAGGATATGTATATTTACAAGTGGGCAGCAGAACCTTAGAAACTATGGCTAATCAAACTCACTACTTTGAAAAATAATCAGCCATGAGTCATTTTGTAGTTCTGAAATTACCTCAGTACGCACCCAAAAACAGACCGCCAAATAGAATTTAAGGAATAGAATCCAGTGAAGCACTGTTCGTTGTCACAGAAGCCATTTAGAAAGACGCGGCAGAGAGGATGAAAGACGTGATGGAAAACTGGGGAAGGTGAAAGGAGAGACCACAAAAGACGGACATAAAAGAAAGGAGATTCGTATATGTGTCTGTTTTGACCCCTGCAGTGAATTTGTAGTGTACTTGTGTGTAGGTGTGAGTAAGAGACCGAAGAACATTTTATCTTCTGTGTGCACCACTGACATTTAACAGTGACAGTGCGTTTATCAAAATGAAACTTAACAACCACCATGACTGTGTGTGTGTGTGTGTGTGTGGTGAGATGAGAGTATCTTCAGTGTTCGACGTTAAGGTGCAGTGGTGCACACGACCAGCAGGAGGGCTGGCAGCTCCAGAGGGCAGTGAGGCGACCGGTCAGCGCCGCCTGCAGCTCAGAGGAGGAATACTCCCAGCTCTGTGATGATGCCTCCCAGATGAGCTGGTGAGGGGTCATTGTCAACGCCGGTTCCACACCGATATTTGCATCAAGGTAGTCAGAATGACGTTGAGCACGAAAGAATAAAGTAAACACCCCATATCCCTGACAGATGAAACTCAAGTACCCTTCACTGACACCACCCTTTATTACGCCAGTATTTGTTACTTTTGAAATAACCACGCTAACTGTTCAGCTGAAAGTTATTTTAGTTGACTATGTCAACTGTTTAGCCTTACTAGCTAACTAACTATTTCCACAAATTATTTAAGTTGCCCACAAACTTTCCAAGTACCTCTAACATTGCAGAAATCACTGCTCCAGATTTTCCCTATCGTCAACAAATCCCATAAACACCAAAACAACTAATGCATTAGTAATAAAGAAACAAATGGTGATGTTTTGTCATAGCCTCAGTACAGTGTGTAACAATTGCACTACACTGTAACATGAGTGACTTGTTTTTCAGATTATTTGAACCCTTAGTCAAAACTATTCAGTATTTTGCATAAGACTGTACAGAAGCATATATTTTGTGTAGCAGAAAAAGTTTGAATGTTTTGTTGTTGAATAGGTCAATTTATGACCTCCTCAGACTTATCGTAGTTAACATCAGGGGATCCTAACTCCATGTTGGGAACAACTGCCTGGGTCCATTGCTCAGCACTTTCTGGACTCATTACTCATACAAACAGGTCACAAAATGTATTTCCTTTTTTTTTTTTTTTTTAAAGATGACTTATTTCAAAAACTGCAGGGACCTTCAACATCAACAGTGCGTTACTACTCAAACAGGGAGTAAATAGTATTTTTGTATTTTAACACATTTTGTGCTGTAATGAGTATGAGTACCTGAGTCAAACCCATCGCTACTCATAGTAAAGGTAACGGCTATGCAACAGTGTGGCTCACTGGTGTTTTAACTGGATATCAGGCTTTGTCTCCACAAAGCATGTTTGTTATTACAATCAATTCATTGCTGGTTTTGGTCTTTTACTGGGATTTGATGACCGAAGAAAAATATAGGAGTAATGGCATTCTCATTCTTAAGAGCTATCAGTGAGTTGATACCACATGTAACTGTAACATCCACAGCTGGTCAGGGGACCTTTTGTTGCATCTCTCAACTGTCAAAAAGAAAAACTCCAAGAGGTAATCTTTAAAAACAAAACAGTATTTTAAAATACTACTTACATGAAGGACCTGAGAAGGAGTACAGAGAAAGTTTAGGAGAGGGAAATGTAATGTACAAGCACATCCTCCTCTCTCCTCCAGGGGCCAGTGTGCCTGGCTAATGTGTGCGCTAATTACTGTGATGTCACCGGTCACCTCTCTGCTCTGGCAACGTAATTCACACTGCTGCCCACCAGCTCTCAGTCTCACCTAAAACACCCATCCACTGTCCACTCTTACAGACTGAGACTCTGAACTGCAACATCCCTGGTTTGACTGTGGCCTGGGACCTTTGTAGCATTTCATTCTGCACTTCTCTCTCTCCTCATTTCCTTTCATTTCCCTACTGTCACAGTCTACTAAAGCCATAACTACCCTGCTACAAGAGCCCTCAAAAGCAAGTTTACAAGAATGTAGCAGCAAGCACTTTCTGAAATCAGAGCCTCACACTTTACTGACCACAAAAACGTCTCTGCACAGGTAACGTGATTTGGAATTTGGAAGTGCCGTCCATTCCTCGTACAGCATTTGGAGCCCTTGCACCCTCTTTCACTCAGGCACTTACACTGCATGTGACATCAATTAAAGTCTGTGAGGGTTCAGTGTCTTATGGCTCAGGGCAGACACTGGAAATGGGCCACGCCAATCATGCTGTTAATCTTCTACTATTCTCACCGTTTTTAAAACCACTTTTGTGTCTTTTCCTCCCCAGTGCAAAAACCACTAACATCCCACACTTCTTACCGGGGGCAGCAATGGGGACTCCATTTATACTAGTGAGCTCCTCAGGGGGGCGCACTTCGATGATGATGTCCCTGCCGCTCTCCAGGCTCAGGTCGCACGATGTGCTGGGCGCGGCCACGTAGAAGGGAATCCCGTGGTGCTTTGCGGCGATAGCCAGCTGGTACGTGCCCACCTTGTTGGCTGTGTCACCGTTGGCAACCACCCTGTCTGCACCCACCACCACAGCTGAGAGGGAGAGCACGACATAAACAAAGTGTCAGGAGGAGAGAGGGGAAAGTTTGAATAAAATGAGGGGAGAAAACTTGAGGATGAAAACACACACCTGTGATGTCCATTTCTCTCATGGTGAGGGCTGCCATGCTGTCTGTAATAAGCGTAGCAGGGATTCCCTCCGCTACCGCCTCATACGCCGTCAGCCTGGATCCCTGGTTGTACGGTCTCGTCTCTGTGCAGTACACGCGCTTCAGCCTGCCCAGCGCGTGGAGGCTCCGCACCACGCCTACACACGAAGAGAGCCATTATTAAAGCTACAGCGCCATAAATATTTTAGCAATCACCCTCTTTTGTCATTCGCACCCACGGTTCCAGTCTTACCCAGTGCAGTGCCGTATCCAGCTGTGGCCAGCGAGCCGGTGTTGCAGTGCGTGAGGATGGTCACAGAGTCCCTCGGGACGCCAGACAGGATGTGCTGAGCGCCATAGTTACCGATCTTCCTGTTGTCATTGACGTCACGCTCCAACATGTCTTCGATCCAGGCGATTACACTGTAGGAGGGGGGCCACAAGAGGTGGGAAATGAGAAGGGGCCCCGTCTGCCGCTGTGGACTTAATGTGTCCATCAATTCTACAGTTACAATATGGCTGCGTGTTTCTATTTGTCCTGACTTCCTTTCATCTAGCAGACCGTCTCTTTCTCTCCCTCCCTCATCTCTTAATGTTAGGTTTTTACCTCATGTCTCCATCTGAATCACAGTTTTCCTCACGTTATCCTCCATTCCTTGTAAGCAAGTCAGTGTTTTTTTCACAAAGTAAATGTAACATTGTCCCAGCTAGATCCTACAGTTTCTTTAGCCCAAACTATGCTCATTAACTCAGAACAGTTACCATGACCCATCCACTCAGCAGCACTGATTTTTAGCTACACAGATTCAGCCAGCACACACAACACTTACTATAATACTGACTCTGATTCTTGGACTCCTGGTATCTGCTAATACCAATTTGCAAATATAAAATCTGAATACCTCTCTGCATGCAACTTCTATGAATCATCGTTAGGGTAATATGAAGGCAGGTATGCCGTGGCACCGACTCAGCAGCCTGCCGTGACTAAATGACTGTAACTGATATCAGAGGCACTTACTCTTACAATGATACTGATGAAGAACCTGTATTTAACGTGGATCAATCACATCTGGCTGACACCTGATCTGCTTAATGAGGTCAGTATCAGAGCCGATAACAATATGTCGTATCAGATCAATGCATCTTTACACTTAGTGCACAGTCCTAACACAGCAGCCACTATCCACCTGGATTCCAATAAATACCAGCACCAACATCTCTTCTGACGTCTGTCTGCATGTGCAGTTCTGAACTACAGTCCTGTTGAGCTAACAAATACTATAAAAGTAACACTGCACAGCTACACAGGGCGTTTCTTTGTCACACTGACAGTTGATTTGCAATAATAAGTGCAGGCTTCCCAATTTTCACTTGATAGGTGATCTGATAACGTTCACAACTTTTCCAAACAGACACCTGCAGCTGGTGTTGAACGTGGAAGTGTTATAGCAGCACCTAATGGCATCAAAAGTGCACGGGGAAAGCACAAGTTTAGATCATTTTAATTAACAGCACCAGTTTTTACTGGTAAGACTCATTACACAGCAAGCGACTGATACACTCGATTGTTTGCAGATGGAGTGTCTGTTGGCATTAAAGGTGCCCTGTGGAGTTTTCTTCAAAACAAAGTTTCTGTTTAGATGTAGTGTATCCTTGAGTTCTAACTAAAGTTTCTCCAATGCTAACACAGGTTCCACCCTTATAAAACATTTGCAAAGCTTAAAAGTTTAAAGCTTGCATTGTTTACATCTTTGTGTAACAGTTCTTCTCTGCCTTCGCTGGCCGCCACTGGTAGATCAGTGGAAGACAGCAAAACCAGTGGCAGGAATGTGTTATCACATCACCCACGGGAATGTGTGTCCTTTGTTTACACACAAAATGCATAAAAACATTGCTCCACAGTCTCACTGATCTAAAACTCAGCAGGGTACCTTTAAATAAATTACCAGCCGAGGCTAAATTAGTAAATGGGACATCAGAAGGTTTTTGGTCAGACATGATCGCTATTGTGGAGACAGATGGAAAAGTAGAGTGGCTGTTTAAAATGATGAGTTTGTGCTCAGGGAGAGAAAACACTGCAGTACGCCAAAAACACCAACCAACTCACCTCTCTCTGAGCTGCTCCGAGTTCTTCTCCATGCTCTCGTTCTCAGCAAACTCCATCAGCTCGCGGGCGGCGCGGCCCATGTTGACGGCAGTGGGCCTGGCCGAGGTCAGGTGGCACAGAGACTCCCTGATGAAGGTCACGGGGTCATCGCCGCCGGCACCCGCCCGCAGCTCCACAGCCAGGCTGAGGCAGCCGACGATGGCGATGGCCGGGGCGCCACGCACCTGGAGAGGACGGGACAGGGACGGTTATGATGATCTGCATTGTGCGTCTCCTCTTCGGTTTCTATGCCAACTTCCAACAGCACTCTCCTGGTTTTCATGAGGATAATTGATCTATTTCCATGACAGAGTGGTGGGTGATCACAGAGCCAAAAAGTTGTCACGACAGCTTTGACTGAAATGACATAATCTGTGTTGGAGTCATTTCTCTCCCTATCATTAGACTCCATTATTAACATGACATCACCTCCCAGCTTATGGCACATTCCTTCACTCTGCCTGACACACACACACACACACACACACACACAGAGGATCAAACATGTAGCTGCTGTATGTGTGTGTAACCAGAAAGAAACAGTGAAAATCTGCTCAGCTCTAATAAAAGAACACCTGAAAATGTTCCCAGCTGTTTCAGAACTTGAACAACATGCAACTATCTGAACACCTCAGTGTGTCAGGGCTCCAGCTATGGAGAGATAAATGAAGTGGAGGTGTCACTGAGTGCAGCACAAGACCAAAACGCGAACAAAAACCCTGGCAAAGGTCATTAATAATTCATCAATAATCTCTCCCAAAGAAAGAGGAGGAGGAGGAGGAGGAGGGGGCATATTTCATGGGTGGGTGGCTGTGTGCAGATACCTAGTTTGTCGCGCTTTGCACATGATAATGTGGAAACTATAAATAAAGGATTTAGGGGGGTAGATAATCGGGGGGTTTGTGGGTAGCTGCCGGGTGCTGCAGGTGCATCCAGAACTAAAAATACAGGCCGACAGCGGGAGCACGGCGGCGAGCATATGGCAGCACACGCGTGCAGCGGTGGGAGCACAAAAGACCCGACAAAAAAAACACACACACGCACGACGGGAATACATGCACATGCAAGAGGCATGCAAGGGCAGGCTGGGGAGTGGGTAGAAAGCCCCCCCGAGTGAGACGGGGGGGTGGAGAAAGGAGGGAAAGGAGCCCCGTTACCTTCATGGACTTGATGGCCTCGTAAGCGTCCTGCACCGAGCGGATCTCTTCGTAAGCGGTCTGGTGTGGCAGCAGCAGTTGGTTCAGGATCTGCAGAGACCCGGCCCGGTAGCGGATCGCTTCCAGCGTCATGACCGAAAAACGAGGCGGGATAGTAGGGGAAGGAAATAACACGGATGGACCGGTTGCGGGCGGGTGCGCGCACACGCACTCACTCACTCACACACACGCTCTCTCTCTCTCTCTCTCTCTCGCAGACACACACTTTCACACACTCCTCTCTCTCTCTCTCTTTGAGCGGATACACGTTGAAGTGACCGCGGCCTGGCTGTCGACAGTCCCGGGAACCGTCGCGAGGAGAAGAAGGAAAGTGTAGCAGGGGGAGGAGGAGAGAGGGAGGAGGAGGAGCGGGTGGACAATAAAAGGAGGAGAAGGTCTGCTGTGCCGTACGGAAGGATAGAGAGGGAAGAGGAGTGAGAGAAAGGCTGGAAACCTTCACACACTGACAGACGAGCAGGGAAGCAGACACGGAACCACGTGTTCAGCCGAGCAGGAAGCCCTCGCCTCGGTATCCACGCCCACCAAAGTCTCGCGGGTTGTCCAATTTTATCAAGGCTCCCCTCTTCTGTGTCTGCGCACCATCCCCCCTCTCATCTTTACCCCCTTTTGTCAGGGGAAATTTCACATTCAGATACGTTATTAGCATAACACCAAAGCCCCAAGCTTCTCCCCAACAACAGCAAGCACTGTCTACAAGAACGCGTCTATTTTTGTCTTAGGTTTTATTGTTTAACCCTTGTCACTGACTTTACTTCCTATCCACTGCTGTGTGTGTAAATAAATATTAGTGGAAAAGACAACCAATACTTTCCCTTCAAATATGGATTTTTTTTCTTTTCTAAAAAAAAAGAAATCCAATATGTTTAACAGCAGTGAAGGGGGAAGCCTTCCCTTCTGACACACACTAAATTTGCACATTTGTTGAAGGTGCCAAAATACATAACGTGCACCAAATAATTACATGTTTCATGTTTTATATTTACTGTGCATGACCAAATATGTTTCTTTTGTTAGGAATATACCGTGTACACACTTATTTGTGAATGTGGGAGGAGTAGTGCCACATTAAAAAAAAAGTACAGTCAACACCAACTAGATATAGAGCATACGAGAATCCATTATATACACCATACCATGTTTTGCAGCTGAGGCTCAGACCCTGAACAGAAGTAATATTACATTTCTGAAGGAGAGTTCTGTAATATGTAGTCAAAATCAATAAATCCTAAAATTCACAAAAGTAATGAAGTATGAAGCTGTGTCTTTTCTGTGGTGACCCAAGATATTGAACAAACAAACTCAGAGCTGTTACCATTTTATTCATGTTAACACTAACCTCATACATAAGATACCAAAAGCCTAAACAATCAGGCTTTAATACATTCCCATTTTGAGCTTCACAAATCACCATGACTTACACTTAAAAATAGAGACAGAGCATATTATGCTGCATATTTACTGTATATAAATATTACATTTATATTGATTGCCCTTACATGACTTAACTGATTTTTAAAAAAAGTCATAGTATCATCTCCAAGCCCAGATGAACACATATACTGCAGCTGATCAAGACAGAAATATTAACAGTAATGATAAACAATCCACCAAAATTTCTCTTTCCTTAAATGCAGTGTAGTCAGATTACAGAGTATGATTTGGAGAGAGAGAGAGAGAGAAAACAAAAAAAAGGAAAGAAACAGATTGAGAAGGAGTGTGTGTGGGGTGTGTTGTATACGCGGGAAAAGGACTGAGTCACCAGCAGGACAAACTTTAACAATATGTCCCTCTGCCAGGGTCCTGACCATCCAACTACCACACTGAATGCTGATGAGCTCGTTGTCACGACAACAGAACAGCCTCAGAGGCCACAAGGTTAGTGGAGGAGTGGGGTGATGTGGCAGGAGCGTGCATGTGTGTGTGTGTGTTTGGGGTAAAATGGGGTTAAAGCTTTTGGACTGATAGGAATGGGTGCTGTGCAGTTGCAGTTTTTGTGTGGTCTTTTAATGCTGTTAAAATATGTGAGTGCTACAACTCTGCAAGTTATATCAGAGCTATGTGGTCTCATTCAGTCCTTACTTGACTTAGTAAACCACATTTTTTAAACCATACAGAATATTATAATACAGAACCTTCCCTAGTTCCAGCTTCTAAACTGTGAGTATATACTGCTTTTCATTGTCTTATGTGAGGTCTTAAATTAAGTAAATATATCTGAGTTTTGGACCGGTAGATGGACAAAACAAGCAATTTGAAGCCGTTGCTTTGGCTTTTAGGAAATTGTAAAAGATGGGGTTTTTTAAAAACAGTTTTCTGGCTTTTTTCCAGGCAGCCATTAGTTTCCTTTCATTTCCATACAGAATGAAAAATAATTTTGCTTGAATTGTGTTATCCATTCAGTCTACACAACTCAGTGAGCTAAATGTTTGGCTCAAACTCAAGCAAGTCTCATGAGTCTGCTAAATGATTTTCATAACACATGGAAATCAATGGAAACCAACAGCTGCCTGGAGGAGTGGGAAAGCTACATCCAAAACTCTGAAACTGTGTTGCATGCACTGACAATTTCTGCCAAACTGTTCTGTGTGCATGGCTTGAAGTTGCTAAAAACTAGAGAAACACAGGTTATGGTCTTTTAAATGCCTAAAGGTTGTAATGTCACTATAGTCAGAGCTTTATTTGTCCTGTCCATCTAAAAAAAGCTGATCAAAAGCACCATAACGTACCATTTACAAAGAATCAGACGATATCGTCTCCTGATTTAAAAAAAAAAAAGTGGGGGAAGGGAGAGCTACATAAAACTCGCACAGTGTATGGAGAGCCATATCAGGTCAACTTTAACCAGGATTATTTGCTAATGGAGTGAGACTGTGGGTGGATTAGGGCAAACACGATTCTCTGCTCTGTCACGTGACCAAAAAACTATTAGTGCAGTTAACAGACATCATCAACATAGAAGAGTCAAAATAAACATACAATAAGGCTCATTCAAAGTATTCTGCTACATCCAGGCTGCATGCAATCAACGTGGATCAGCAGAATCTGCTGTCAGGTTAGCAGGTTGTCAAACACATAGAGGAAACTTTTGTCCAGAGCACTAACAGAGCAGAAGATACATGGCAGCAATGTGACACATTTGTAAAATTGCTGCTTTTGCACATCTAGTGTTGTTGTTGTTGTAAACAATTAATTCCAGGGTGTCTGCCTTTGTCAGTTGAAATCTACATCTTATAAAGTTTTACCAGATCCCCTCAACTTTACAGTCACAAAAAAAGGTGTAGAGAGGAATGACAAGGATTCCTATGACAGGGATGTCTATGGGGGAACAGAAATAGAAATGAGCAATTACCCAGCCTTACTGACAGATATTGGGTTGTCGTCCTGTGGGCAGACTATTCAGCATCCGCTGTGCTGCCACTGGAGAGCTCAGTGGGACAGAATCTGTTTTTGTAAACTGTGCACACTGAAATCTGTGGAAAACAGCACAACACTGACGCAGCAGCTGCTAATTATTTTCTAATTGACAGCACAATGGACTTAATATTGTATTAGAGTTTAAAGAAAATCCATGTGGAGCGAAATATTATTCAAGACTGAATAATCTTTGAATATATGCAATGGAATTAGTGTGAAGAAAGTGAAGATGAAGAAGACTACAAAGAAGAAACAGCTGATGAAGAAGACGAGGCAGTCCTTTAGCAGGGCTAAGCTTCTACCACATTCATGGCATGCTGTTAACACCCCCTCTCCCCAACCCCAAAGGCGACTCTACGTCTGATCTAGTCGTCTCCTTGGTGACACAAACACTAATCCCTCATTATGGGATGTAGGCTGTAGCCCCGTTTTTTTATTCCCATATCACACCACTCCAAACGGAGCAGATTACTGTAATCTGGGAACACTGGAGCAGACAGATTAGATTAAGCTCATTACACACATAAAATATGGGAAAAGGGGTTAAAAACACCTCAGTCCATCGGTTAAACACACTTCAGAGCAAGCACACACACGCACATACACATTTTTTGGTCATCAACGGACACCAAAAGACTCTCTGAGCTGGTATCAAATGTAAAATGTTAAGTCTTCTTACAGATCTCTTCACCAACAATTCTCAAAAGAAAGATGGAAATATAAAAAAAATAATTCTGATTCTAAGTCTGTAAAGCTGTACTTCAGAAGCAGTTTTCTGGAGTGTCTTTCTTGTTTAAGTGCAAATAGGTCTGCCTCTCCCATAACTCTTTAACACATTTTAATGCTTGCTCTAATTTGTGTCCCTTTGTAGTTCCAGATTTATTCTCAGCTGTTGTGGCAGGCAGCTAACCACGAGTGACACATGTTATATGATCAACTGATTAGAAATTAGCAGGTTGGTTCATGCAGCTGTCACGGACATGAGCAGCACAGCATCATGCTAAACGTGCTTAAAGTACCAACTGTAGTGTTTGTATAGGAGTATGTACTAGACAGAGAGAGATGAAATAACAGTACGCCAGCCAAGTCTCCGCTCCCTCTTTTCTCCTCTTATCCAGTGCGTTTCCGTTTCAGTGATTCCAGCTGAAACAGAGAAGAAAAGGCGTACACACATTGTATATGTGCATACATGAAGATAAAACATTCTTTATACTGGCAGTACACAGCAGCCCTTACCTCATTCTCCACTATCTTCAACCTGCCCAGTGCATCCTTGGCAGCGTCCTGTAAAACAGAATGATAACTTTACACAGGGAAACACACACACACACACACACACACAAGTGAGTAGCAACAGTGACATTCAAGTATCAGTCAACCCTGACCCTGCACTCACTCTGTTGCCTTGGCTGGAGTATTTCTTCACGGAGTCAGAGAGTCCTTGGACGAAGCGCCGCAGCACATTTTCATATTCTACGTATGTGGTGAAGGGATGTAAGGGTTACATGTTTCAGAAGTTGAGATGTATACTTATATGTATATATGTGTTTGAGTGTGTGTGTGTGTGTGTGTGTTACCTGTCAGCAGAGCAGGAGAGGCACGCTCCAGCTGTGCTTTCTGCCACTGCAGTCTGTGTGTGACTTCTTTGTGTTGATGGATGAGGTCAGACGGAGGATCCCGCCGATTCTTTCGGTATTCTGCAATCTGATAGACAGGCACAGTGACTGAGGAGACCATCGCGCCTTCAGGCCATTACGAGAATTAGAACAGGAGATGTTGCGGATAGGCTTAGACCACACAAACACACACAGATAAACACACAAAAATACCTTTCTCTCCAGCCGCTCCCTGTCATAGTTGAGGAGGCTGAAGCTGTGGAGTTTGTACTGTGGAGGAGAGTTGTTGGGATGACTGCTCCTGCTGCTCGCTTCATGTCTGGGTTTAGACCGAGGAGATGGAGCCTGATTCAAACAAACACACACACACTGAGATTTCACTGAACTGACACGTTCAATATATTTTTGTGCCAAAGGCGTTAGCCCTTATTACTTCTGCGTTTATGGGCCTTGCAAATGGAGCTGCAGGATGACATCATATTACTCAGAGGGCAGCAGCTCATGTCCTCACTAAAGGCTAAGAAGCTTGATACAAACTATTTTGTACGTGTCGCCCAAGCAGGTCTAAAGGAACACACTTGAATGTGGGGTGAAAAGCCTGCTGTCAGACGTGAGGTTTCTATTCAAATGTAGCAAATATCAAATATCTGGAAAATCTGCAGAAAAAATGCTAATTGATGTGTTTCAAATCCACTACTATCTGAGGTGTTAATTCTTCATTCAGGTGACATTAAACAGCAGCAGAGGAGGAAAGCACAACAAGACTATGTTATTAAAAAAGCACAAGTCAAACCTCAAAAGGTGGAAAAGAATGTAGAAAACATGATGGAAATATGACATTTCTGTTTGTTTTAATGGTTACAGTCTCTCCCCTCATCACTCCACACAGATCTGTCAGCTGCTATTCATCACCTCCACAGTGGAAGTTTGAGTGACAAATAAGTAACATGCCTCATGTATGTCATGATTTATTTGCTAAGTCTGTTTCCATTGTGCTTTGAGGCATTCCCTTTTTATTGATGCACCAACATCCTCCACCTCAGACAAGCGTTTCAGATGTGTGGGTTTTTTCTTAGTTCTAACATTTATACTCCATCTTTTTAAAATTGAAAATTGAAAATGTACAGTAGATGGATACACACTTCTAAAGAGGGGACAGGAAGCAATAATCATTCAGTTGGGGATTAAGTTGCACACTTTGGAACCATCTCTCCTTGAAGGCATGCATGGTACTGTACTTAGTTGGTAGAAAAATTGCAGGATGCTGCATTTCCAACATGAATGACCAGGCCAGCTGGAGCCTTTGTGAGAAGTTTGCACATTCTTCCTATGTCCTCATGAGGAATCCCGCTCAGACAAAAATACAGGAATTTGCTCTGCTTTGGTTTCCTCCCAAAGTCACAGACATGCATGTACGGTACACGGAAAACTCTACTCACTCGTTCCTTTTGTCTCTCTGGCGGAGAAAGGGAGGAGACTGGATCGAGCACCAGCCACTTCTCTGTCATTGGCTGGAGATCAACTCCTGATAAAGGCTCTCTGATCTTCACCCTCACCTCCAACTTGCCACCTGTGGCTTTACGTCCATCCATCACCTATGAAACACATATACACTGTTAGAAAGATGGCGTGTGTACATGTTTGTATGCATTTATGTTTTCATGTCATTGACACTTACCTCTATGATCTCTCTGAAGTCACAGTGGTTTTCTAGAGCCTCTAGCTTCAGTTGAGCTGTGCCCAATACCTTGTCTGTCTTAAACAAGCCTCTGTAAAATCCCAGAGGAGAATACAACTGATGAAATTACAACAGACATATACAGATAAACAGGGAAGCTTCTGCCCATATTGCCCCAGAGCAGTTGTGGTTTTTACCCTTTGTGGATGATTTCAAACTTGATGCCTTTGGATTGGACGACTCGTTTAAAGCCTCGATGGTTACGGTTGATGTTGAGTTTGAATTGCTCTTTAAACTCTGGACTGTTAGTGTTCTTTACTGTGCTGGTTTTGTCCCTCTGAGCCTCCTCCTACACACACACACACACACACACACACACACACACATCACTGACTTTATTAAAACACAACTAGATATAAACAGAATGAAATAGCCATAAACTCTCACTGAGTGTGAAAGATTCTTACCGCGCTGGGAAAAGGAAACTCAAATTTCACGCTTGCATCCAGATCGTTAGGTGAGACACCTGGAGGCAGAGAGGTAGGTGTGAGCGCACATACATTTGACACATTACTGCCTGGTTATTTCAGAGACGTGCCTACCTGAGGGAGCTGGTAGGTTGATGCCTCTGATTATGTACAGTATCAGGTCATTAAGTGTCAGGTTGGAGTAGACCCTACAGAACAAACACAGGAGTCATGACCATTCAGAGACCGCATCATGAGTGACAGACAGGGACCAGCCAGCATCACTGAGGGACAAACAACTCTGACTGTTGAATGAGTCATGGCCAGAGTCACCTAGCTGTTAGCTTGGCATGATACTGGAGCTGAGCCAGAGTGAGTCACAGTGAGTCACTCTGACTCATCCACTGCTCTAGTCAGGGAAAGTAATCCTTTTGTTGTCTAAAATAAATTTGTTTTCAAAATTAAACAATTTAATCAAGTGTTGAGAATGAAATATAACGACAAGCTTCATGGTGTCCAATAAAACATGAAAACGAGAAGTTTTACAAGTTTACATCTAAAACAATAAAACAGACATATCACTGATCCGTTTGATAATCATTTTCTATTGACATTGACATAATAAAATGCACATCTGAAAAAAGTTCCATAAACTGATCCTTTAGTTGTCACAAACAAAAGACTCCCTGAGTGAGTAAAGTCTGTCATCTGGGATGCAATCAACAAGTGCTGGTTATTACTCTAGAGCCTGACTTATTAAAGACGTTTGAGGCAAAAATCTCAATATTTGTGAATTTAAAAAAAATATAATAAAGATGTAATAGCCGATATTCTTATTTTTACATGAGCACATAACAATGGGAGACAATTCTGACAATACAGTATACTATATACTGTACATGAGATAAGCTAATATCGGTGGACAGATCAGCCCCACTGATTTATCGGCCATGTTCTACATTACATGCCAGTAACACAGTGACCACAGCCACTGACCACACATAATAATAGTAAGTGAAATAAGAATTTGGCTATTTATTAGGCATTTATTAATAACAACGAGACATTTATAATTATTCTAGTAGCTGTGTGAGGCTGTACTTAGGTGCAGCTGTACTTTGAGCTAAATGCTATTGGACAAAGTAACATTTTGACATGATACTGGCTTTACCAAATGTCATGTTATTATTATAAGTTATGAATTAAAACACATTTAATGAGTTTGTTGCTGACTTGACAGAGTTGAAGGTCCTCTCCTCTGTGTGGCACTTGGGGACTGGGTGGCCTTTGGCGTGGGCATTCTTTAGTATCTCTATGTTCTTCATACACTCCTCAACTAGCTTCTCAAACCTGGGGAGAGACAGAGAAGGTCCTTACTCACAAATGCTCATACATGTCTCAATCTGAAGTCTTATAGATTGTTTTATATCTGAAATATCTTATGTCTGATCTCTGCACAGACAGTAGTCATAAAACACAGACCTCTTTAAAAATTTGGATAACACAAGAAATTTCTAAAAAGTATCATCTGTGAAAATAAAACGTGTTGTTTCTATGTAATTTTCAAAGCATCTATAAAAGAGGGATGCAGTACAGATCCTCCAGAGATGCCAATAAGTGTAATATATGATGTGTGACAGTTAAATATATGTGCAAATATGTGAAAAAAGTGCAAAATATGCAGAGTGACATGAGAAAAACAGTCTGTGTCTCCACAGAGACAGCATACTGCTGAGACAGCTGATCTTATGCAATATGTTAATCTGATAAGTCATTGTACCTTTTTTTTTTAACTGTTGCTGCAATATCATTAATTTCTCATTTCATTGCATTTGTTATTTCATGTATCCGTGTCCATAGATTTAGTTTTGCGCTGGCTATCTGCCGATCTTTTCATAAACAAGGAAAACACTTGCATTTATCTCAGTTTCCCAGCAGCAGAAAAGGCAGATGTTAAATTCCATCATGGCTGGGTAACGTGCCATCTCAATTGACATATATACAAACATACAAGGCCAAATTCTTTTACTTCAGACCTCAATACATTGCCATTTGCTAGACTGCAGAGTGGGTTAGACATTTATATGGTTGAAATACAAGAAGAAAAAGAGGTGTGTCTGTAGAAAACAGACGTAATAGCCAAAAGACAGCCAGATCTAACGTTGCTGATTTGAAACTTGTCTTTTAAAAGCTGCTAGCTAGAAATAATAAAGCGGATTACGTAGATCTTCGTTATTTGTATTATATGTCACTAGACACAAGATTTAGGAGGCGCCTTATGATATGTGCATTCTGACCCTCATGCTGCTCTTAAAAGGATCCATGCCAGGGCCGTGGTACTATTCACGGAGGCGGGGAGGGGGAGAGTGCAGGAGGCGAGACAGTGAGTGATCCTCCACTACTCCCACTGGGGCACTGGGAATCTATCAGGAGAGACAATTACAAATGCAGTGAAACAAAGCATCTTTTTTACAACTAAGTTAAAAAACTAGAAATGCAGTCCACAATCTCCCTCTATTTCCACGAGTTATGGCGTTGAATAATGACCAGAGAAGTGTTTTGCAGGTGCTGATAGAAGATGTGCATTTTGGATATACAATGTCGGCGCCATCGCTATTCTATTAGACACAAGATTGTCTGTAATCAGCTATAGTTCTTGAGGTGTGGCTAAAAATGTGTTTTACAGCAGAGACAGAGTGGCCTTAACCTTTGACACCATAAATTCTAACCACTTAATCACCAAAATTTGAAGAAAATTCCTTCCAGGCATTCTGATGTACTGCAAAAGCTAAACATATCTTCAACTTGCTGTTCTGCAAAGGACCTTATAGTAACTATAAACAACATAATTAAAGCTAAATTGATTTTGCTTATAATTTTCAAGAACCCAGGTCCGGTTACTTAAATCTAATCAATTGGTATATAAGACATATCTCCCTATCTGTCCAACAAAGCGATGAATATCTGTTTTCTTAACATATCATATCTACAACAACAGAACAAACAAACAGAGGCACCCATCATAATATTCTTAGTAGTACACTGGACCTGGAGTCAGGAGAAATACATGTGGTTTATGACGCCAAAAGTAACAAATTATTAAAATGAAACAGAATTCATATGGGATAAGTGAGCTACTATTAAAAGTATATATATAGTGGAAGGATGCTGAAATGGAGATACACACCTGGCATGGACACAAATATACAGAGAAGGTTAGACCCTGATGGCGCAAAAGGTGTTTGATTTCACCCGTGTTTCCTTCCGTCTTCTAATTGTCACATTTGTATACCTCACTTCCTTCTACCAATAGCATTGTTAAAACACACACACACACAAACACTCCAGTATCCTCTTGTGTATTTATTATAGCAGAATATATGTGTAGGTGATATCAGCGGGTAAGCCAGACTTGGCAGCAGTAGTGTAGATTAGTCCTTGGCATGTCTAAGGTGCTGCGGCTACTCCTGTATGTCCTACACACCAAGCAAACGCAACTGAATCAATCAATCAATCAAACCCAGCCTGCTTTATTTTGTTTAAGATTCCAAAACAACAAACTGGCTGTAATGAGATATCAAAAGTTCTGCAAGGAATGGCAAGGGAACCCAACTGAAGCAAAGAAGAAAAAAAAGAATAAAAGTGATAAAAGGTCAAGTTTACCTTCATCTGTTTTGGGTGCAGGTGCTGCACTTAAAAAATGCCTGTCGCCTTAGCAACAGGAAATCCACTTGCTGCTGGGCTGCAAGGGATAATTAAGAACCAGGTGAAACTCTGCCTTGTGTAACCTCAAATCTCATGACACACATTATGTATGTAGAGGCAAACTCATGTATGACTGTGCACACAGCCACTGAGCACACCTTTAGGTCCCAGTTTTAGGCGAGAGACCACAGGGGCCTGTGGGCGGACTTAGCTTTCTGGGCAGGTGGGCAGCACTACAGGCTACAGAGAGGAAATGTAATGAACATACCGTTTGAAGTATAATATTGTCTTTTTGCGCTACAGCTTGAGTTGTTTGTGAATTTGGTTTAACATTTTTAGATATTTAATATTACATAATTTTAAGTCTTAACACAGAATTAGGGTTTCTCAAAAGGTAATACAGTGGCCAGGAGGTCCAGTTGATACAAAACAGTACTGGTTGGATAACCTGCCACAAGATCTAGCATGACACAATGGCTTCTAAGTTTTGATTCAAAGGCAATCAGATTCCCTGGCTACACAATATGTATAACATTTAGTGATACCTTTATTTATTTATTTTGCCTTGGCAGCTCTATTTGGATATCCTCTTCTTCATCTTCTAGCCTCACTCCAGGTTAAACTATTTTCATTTGCTGTTTCCAGGGCCCATGAAGTTCTGCTGACCCCCTCAGACCTAAGTGGTGGACGGCCTGGAGGAACAACACACAGCACACACACACACACACATGATCGTTTTGCAGTGCATCCACAAAAGCAGTCACATACGAGGCTTTGTGATTAGAAAGTTACCTGGCTGGTGGAGTCAGGTCTGGTTGACGTATCGTCCAGCTTTATGAGCATTTAGCCCTGGGCTGCTGTTGGCAAGAGGAGATGATCAGATCATATTGTTGTTAGACTGAAAATCTCAGCTGCATTAAAAAATACAGCCTCACACAAGCACGTACAGTTTTCATTCCCTCACTGGCCTGCAACTTTTCGTGAGGTCTTATAATACAGTGTGGCTTTGTTGCTTATAAATTCAGGCGGACATATTAATAATACAGTACTGAGAAGTACAAAGGATAAGACTGGGAGAAGTCAGTGTCATTGGTGACTTACATTTCCTACCCGTAATGCCCTTTTCCCGAAATTTTCCTTTCTTTCACTGAGTCTTGTGCTGTTTTCCATTCACCCTCTGACAAGATGTTCCTTTCACGGTTTCTTTCAAACGATTATAGGAACTATTGTGGGTTTATTCCTGGTGAGGCCAGGTGATGAAGTGTTAAGTAGTTGGGTCAAGCAACAGAGGCTATTCAGTCAAAATCAGTGAGTCATGCAGTTCTTTGAAATAAGTCAAATACACCACCAAACATGGCACGGTGCATTTAGATATCTTAAATTTAGAATATCTAATGGTGTTGATTTAGTTTCAGCTGCTGGTATGTATACATTTTTATATGTATTGATTTATATTGTGGATGTAATCGCTGGTGCATGGGCCTTGATGTCTATGCTCCCTCTGCTGCTGACTTGCAATGTCCATTCTCTGCTGCAAGGGGCTTCTACCTTGGCCCTGCTGAGGCAGTGAGAATGCAGAAGATGCACACGGGCAGACACACTATTTTCAGGTTTCGTAATTCCATATCTTCTGCACTCACATAACGTGAAGGAGACAAGGGCTACAAGTCCTACCACGGTGGCCACCGTTGCAGAGCAGAGCAGCAGGCTGGGGGAGGCAGCAGGCAACGACAGGAGGCTGAGGAGGTTGCACAGCTACTATCTACAGACAATCAATCAGAAGTTGGACGGATATTTGTTGTTCCCCATCTATATATATTATATCTTTCAGAATCGACTTCGGTGAACTTATAATCAATTTTATTTTATCATGAAATGGATACTGTCCATGAAAACTTTTTAATTGCATGAACAAAGGGTTAGAACATTTAGGGCTACACCGACTGGAGGGTAGTGAGCTCAAGGTCTACTGATTGCTGTCCAGTACACTCACAGTGCATCAGCTTACCACCACTTAAGTAAGTGCAGCTTGTTACTGTGGTCGGCTTTCTCAGGCCTGCACCTCAGCTATAAACTGGGGTAAGTGGTGTATTGCCTTGGCGGTGAGGTGGTCACTGTTGGCCAAGTCATTAAACTCTGTTTGGCGTTTGTGATAACTTATACTCCTATCTGGACAACACGCTGCTATTTTGCTCTGAATGGGTGAAAATGTGAGATTATATGGTGGCATTGTCAAATAATTGAGGCCAATTAATACCAGTAAGTTAAAAAGTAGTCCATATGAAAAAATACTTGTGCCTTTTCGGTCTAGATGGTTATAGAGTTTGTAGAAGTGAGATATCATCACATCTTTACTCTCTATATTACTGATACAGAGAAGTTGAACCCGTATCCATTTCTTGCTCATCATGTGTTGTTTTGGGGTGCTGGCTGCATCTGCTGGCTGGGGTACAGGGTGGGGGTGCAGGTGTTTGGGGTGGCAGGCAGGCTTTGGGGTGGGGTCGGATGGGTGGCCAGCGTTGGGGGCTGTGGTAGACTCCTCAAGTTTTGATTGAGCGGTGGGAGGCATCAGTGCTGCTGTGTAGCGGATTTCGTTTCCTTGACTGATTCAGACCCTGCAGTGACATTGGGTGTTTCCACCGAGGAAAGAGCCACAGGGTATGTCTCCTCCTCATTGACTGGTTTCCTTCTTGGCAGATGTTATGGCAGACTGCAAGTATACAAGGTTGAAGAGACGACTGAATATACCTATTATGTCCTCAACTGAATATGATAACATAAATTTAACATGTAAGTCTCATTCCCGCATAAAAATTTCAAACAGATGGCGGGAATCAACCTTTTCTTTGATTCTTTTAAATTTCCCCTTTAGTTCTATTTTACACTATTACAGTCATATAGACTTTTGCTGGTCTCCACTTTTTTTTCTGGCCTTAGCGACAAGTAGCAGTTTTATACATTTCAATACATGACAAATGGGACTATTTTCCTAGATGGGAGGAGCAGGTGGGTTGTCCTTTGGGCCTCGATATGATGTGGGTGGGGTGAGACAGGACTGTTCCTCATCATCTCTAAAACTTCTGTTAAAATGCCTATGTTCAGAACCACGAAATGCTCTTTAATGAGGAAAATCAATAAATAAATACATGGC
>BRZM01002389.1:42696-54077 GCA_033238685.1 Lates japonicus | reverse complement strand
AAACGGCGAAGGTTTAACGCGACCGGCAGAGACCAGTCATGCCCAAAGCATAGCGCAAGATAGCCCCACCCAACCGCAGCACTACAGCCAAGGTTATCACCGGTCAACAGACAGGGGTTGCAGACACGACGAGGTTCCTCCTCAGACTGCGCTCAGGTCGTCAGGTTTAGCCTCGTCGAAGTCAGCGGTCACCGCCCTTCAGTCTGTTCAGTTCTCACCAGAAACATATCGTCTGCATGATCGCATCGCACACAGACGCCCGGCGTACCGGTGGCGCTTGTTCAGCCCGGATGAGCATTACGCCCAACAACAGTGAACAGCGCATCGACGGTATCGTCTTTTTCGGGACAAACCAGCGCCCAGAGGCGTGGCGAGCGATGCTGGAACGGCTGCCTCCGGTGACAACCTCATCTCCACCATGATTGCACGCCTGGCTGAAGCTGCTGCCGTCAGTCCACAACACCATGTCGCTTCATGGCGGAATTTTAAATATTCACGCGCATTACCTTTACATTATCAACAATGAATTACGGGTCCACTGATAATACGCGATATTATTGTCTTCACCAGCGTTTTTTTTAAACAGAGGAACGACCGAATCACACCTGATTCCAGACGGCGTTACTCAGGTCGTTCCATGGTCAGTATTCAGCCGAGGACAGTAACCGTCTGTCACTGAGGAACAGCCTGCCTCAGGCAGGCGCGATCTCCGTGAGGTATGCGCATGATTAACCGGGACCGCCGACGCTGTGCAGGGCTGCGGTGGTCCGTCGCGCCCAGGCGGCTGCGCCTGGAGCAGCGCAGGGCCCATTCGACGACGCAGAGGCACCAGTCATCGAGGCCCGCGATTTGGATCCAACCGTGGTCAATGCTGCGTCGCCTGCACAAAAACCGCCTATACATCTGGGGCACACCAGCTCATTGCCGCCTAACCAGAAAATCGTCTCATTGTGCTCATTATTTCAGGATAACGTTTTGCAGCTCAACAGTCACCCCAGCAACAGGCCTGCGACGAGCCCGACGACAACCAGCCCAGCCATGATAAAGAGTTCTCCGCAGGTTGCCCAGATTTTTCCGTTCAAGCCCATCAATCAGCCACTTTTCATTAAATTATTATCTAAGATCATCGATCATCAATACCGCGATTATTTAATACCGCCGAGGATAGTCCGCCGGAGGCTCAGGCAGAGTGAGGCCCGCGGGGGTGATGACGCCGGGACCACACACGTGGTCGGTACGCTGGCTGGCGGCAGGCTCGCCAGCACGCCATGAGTGTTTTGACAGCGACCATCGCTGACGATGTCGTTGTTCAGGAATGAAATATCAAGACCATCCAGGGTTTCAGATCCACAACGCACGCTGAAGACGCGGGCGTTGGTTTCCGTAGTCCAACTATCCATTCATTGCTTATACGTTTATTTGTCGCGACGCCGGGTCAGCGCGTGCAGAAACAGCATGCCTATTACTTACAGCCTAACCAGGAAGACGTCTCATCAGCAGTTTCATCACCATCAGTCATATCTGCGACAGCACCACGCCAAACAGCGGATGCCCAGGTCACACAGATTATCAGCGACACCACGCGATATCCGCATCACCGAGACCACTGTCACCGACAGATACGGGAGACACTCCAGACGTCCGTCAGGAATACTGCTCGCAGGGAGATCTCCCTGCGGACGGTCCGGGAACGGCCGACGCCCGCGGTGCGTGATGGGCTGGTGGCAGGGTCCTGCCGACTCGACACAGCATGTTTTGAGCAGGCATGGGCCCGCCGTCACGCGCAGAGGCAACGACCAGCCGGTCAGCAAGCCGTCACCTGGCGATTTGATTCATTAACCGGTCACACGAGCGAAACACCAGAAGGTAATCGTCATATTATCAGCGCATTCAAAGAGCCGCGAGCTTAACGGTACCGTCCCGTCAAAAGCTTCAACACGGTCAGACATCAGCCAGCTCATCAGCAATTTGCAAAACAGGGTTTGAAAACAAGAACAGAGATGAGCGCCTTGCGCCCGACGACGCCCAGCCGCGCCCAGAAAGAGCCTTTCTTCACCACGTTGCGGAGGTCCAGGTTGCCACCCAGGTCACGCAGCTGTCGTCCATTCAGGACCGTGCCATCACTTCGTCTCACGATCCGCATCATCGATCAACACCAAGGCGATACGACAGCACCCCACAAGATCAGCTTGAGGAGAACCGTCGGTCACGGAAACAGTTTCAGTCGGCAGAGGACTTCCGCAGGGGATTTGCGTGATGATGCTGACCTGAACGATGCTGGCCGTGGCGCCAGAGCGGGTTGCAGGCCTCACCAGCACGAGCGCAGCGGAAGTGACCCGCCTGCCGGGACGATACCGTTCAGGAAATCATCGTCACATCGCAGACATCCAGGTTGACCACACCGGTCATGTGCCGATGGGTGTTGTTGCAGTTGCGTCCAAATCATCCATCCACGCCATACTTGGTCGCATGACGCCGAGCCAGCAGGCGCATGTGCAGAACATAGCATGTTTTATTACTGTTATTTAACCAGAAGATTGTTCATCAGTGAAGCCTCCGTCACATCATCGCGTCACAGCCCGGGCGAAGAGCAGCCTCGGTCGCCGGCGGAGTCCCAGGCTGCCACGCACCAGCCACACATACCTTTTTCTGTCACCATCCAGACCACCAGCACGCCAATCATGATCTGACTGTCGACCACCACCACCGGCTGATGCCACCCGCCATCACCGTGAGGTCCGCCCGGTCGGAGGAACAGCCTCGTCAGGCAGAGGAGATCTTCCTCCGTGACAGTGGGACAGTGGCGATGCCGCACCCGCCGATCAGTGGCACAGCAGGGTTCGTCACCAGCGTGACGCTCTTGCCAGGCACAGGCCCACCCGCGATACGCAGAGTGCCGTCAGCGATTGATCCGTGGCCCGCCAGATGCTGGAAACAGCCCGTGGCTGCGCGAATACCCGCCACGGTTTCACCAGGCCCCACCGTCACGGTCAGATGATCGTTTGCGCCCATCGTCGGGGCCCGCAGCAGCAGTTTGCGTCAAGAACAGTCGATGCTCGACGATAACCAAAGTCGTTCTTCACCACGCCGGCGAGGTCCAGCGATACCAACATACCTTTCGTCGTCATCTGCGATTGTCATCACTTACCAACCACGATCCAGCACGACCTTCACCACCGAGGTGCGATACAGTTTGTTCGTCAGCCGGTGACAGTCCGGCTGGAGTGAACACTCGCTCGGTGCAGAGCGATTCTTCTCCGTGGATGGTCAAACGAACGATGTTGGTCAGGAGTTTGGTAGACAGGCAGGGCCTGCCTGTTTTGACAGGAAACGCCCGACGATGCCCGGCAACCATTGTCAACAGACCGCATCCGCCTGGGGACCACACCGTGCCGCGCGAAGATGCAGGCAAAGAAGTCAGGCAGAAACTAACCATCTGACCATTGCGCCCATAGCTATTTTTGCCGCGGAGCAGTGAGGTACATGTGTAGCAAGCCTATTACTATGCCTAACCAGACGTTCAGTAAAGCCATTTATTTCATCATCATCAGTCATATTCGTGATAGAGTCATTCAATGCTGCGGTGTCCGTGCTGCTGATGCCCATGTGAGCTCACAAGACATCAACAACCCATACTAGTGAGCACCTCTCTTTATCATGATATAATTACGTGTGAGCAAGCACAAACCATTGATGAGGCAACTTATTAAATGTATATATACTTTAAATATTTCTACACATGTACCTCACTGCTCCAGCTTCAAAAAAAGAAGAAAGAAAATTTACGGATGGGTTGATTTAATTTTCATAAACAACAATTCAAGATCTTTCACAATCACAGTTGTGGATCCCAAACCCTGATGTCTGTAGTCTGTTGACACCACCCTAACAATTGACATCGGGCCCAACCAGATGGGTCCACTTCCCTGTCCAAAAAGCTTTCACCAGTGCTTAACGAGCCTGCCTATCTAAGCTGTCTGCAAACTACATTGCATCGTCACAGGTCCTGTTGCCACTAAGCACAACTGGCCTCCCCACTGTCCACCAGAGGAAGATTCCTCACCACCTGAGCAGAGCTGTTTCCTCCATTGACCAGGCGGACCTGTCCTCAGCTGATGTAGGAGTAGCTGTCACCTCAGTGGTGTGAAGGTCAGACAGTCTCGATCACGTGGTTGGTAAAAGCGTGCTGGATTGGAACCTGATGAACTGACAGAAAGTCTATGGAGCCTACGAGCACCAACAACTCTGGGACCCCACATTAGTGAGAAAGACTTTTCTTTATCATAGACAGGACTGGTCGCCAGCACAAACATCATCTCGTTCTTGAAACTCAGTATTTTACGCAAATTTGACTAATAATAAAAACGTTATTCTGTTGTGCAAAATGAAGCTTTTAATGAGGCAAATTTTCAGTTGGGGCAGAACCTGGAGTGCCTGAAGGAGCAACAGTTACTCACAGATGGACATCCAAAGTATCCCCTCAACAGATCACACAGGATCCAAACTCTGGCATGTGCACCTGTGAGCTGATCATGATATCCACCAGATAACTGGTGCCTCCAAAACGGCACTGTAAAACACAGGACCCTGCCACAGCCCAACTGTCGGCACACCACCTGAGCATCAACCAGGGTCCCAGCCATCACACACTGTCCCCCACTGTCTACTTGAGGAAAGAGCCCCACTCTGCCCATGGAGCAGGAGTTAGCCCATTGACCAAGAATTCAACTCATGATGTTGTAGGAGTGTTAATAAAATACTACCTCAGTGGTAAAAGGTCGATGGTCTTGGGATCATGGTTGAAAGTAAATGATTTGGTCCTGGATGGACCACAGAAAAGTCATGAGCCACAAGTATTTTATCAACAACCTGGACCAGCATTAAAGTGAGGAAAGACTTCTTTATCACAGATATAATTACGGTGTATAAGTGCTGAAACCGCATTGATGAGGAATCTCTGTTAAAATGTAAGTACAGATACATTGCAACATGTACCTTCACTACCCACACAAGGACCCAAAAGAGGCATGGATGGACATGGATTTACCACCCGCATTCTTCAACATGACCATAGTTGTATCCCAAATCCTGATGTCTGCAGAAGTCTCTGTTATTACGGTTCATTCCTGGAACAGTTCCGACATCGCCCAACCAGATGTCCACTCTGTCCATGGGGTGCTGTACTGTAGTGCTGAACGGAGTCTGCTGCAGCTTCCAGCTTGTTCAAAACCACATTGGCATCAAGCTCAGGTCCTGTCATACGTCTCTCACTGTCCACGAGGAAGGACTCACCTGCCTGGAGCAGGAGCTGCTGTTTCTCCAACACCAGGCGGACCTGTCCTCAGCTGATGCTGTGGAGTGCTGTCAGCTATTTCTAGTGGTGGTGGGGTCATATCTGACTGTGTGGTTGGCAAAGTGTGCTGATTATCCTGATGAAACCGATAAGTCTATGTGAGCCATGGCATCAACAACCTGACCCCACCAGCATTAGTGAGGAAAAGACTCTTTCTTTATCATAGATAAGGATCATATCACACAAAACATCCTGACACAAATTTGACCTATTGGGCCACAAAAATATCTGTAATAGTTTTAACAGACAAGAACTGGAGCAAATTTCTTTGAATATGCAGCAAGCAGTTACCTTCATACGACAACCACATCCTCATCAGACTACAGATCCAAATCCTTGGTGACGGCACCCAGAGCTGATCTCTCATGCCTCTGCACGACATCCATGGGTCTCCCAGTTTGCTCCAAAACGCACTGTGTGGGTGCTGACAGGACCCCTGGCTGGCCCACTGTCTACACACCACCTGAGCATCAACCAGGTCCCAGTTGTCATTATCACACACCCTGTCCTCACCTCAATCACTGGAGGCGATCTCCACCTGCCTGGGAGGTTTCGTTTCTCCACTGACCCATGGACCCGTCCCCAGCTGATGCTGCAGGAGCGTCAGCCACCTCAGTGCGTGGGTGAGGCCTCATGGTCTCGGATCATGTAAATAAGTTGATTGGTCCTGGATGAACCGACAGAAAGTCATGAGCCTACAAGACATCAACAACCTGAATTCCTTGTACCAAAGTACTTAGTGGAGGAAAAAAGACTTTTTCTTTAATTACAGATATGACTGATGTGTGTGATAATATTGAACTTACTGATGAGGCACCTCTAGTTAAACAAGTAATACATATTTAAATATTTTACACAAACACTGGCTCACTGGCCATGCATCTATAAAAAGATAAGCAGAAAGCAATGGATGGATGTTGGATTTATCTTCACAAACAAATAATTCAGATCTTTCAACATGATCTACAGTTGGGGATCAAACCCTAGATGTCTATTCATATTACGGTCTATTCCTGAATTGACATCACCAACCAGATAACCACTTCCTCGTCCAAAAAGCTGCAATTTGAATCAGAGAGCCCAGCTGTCTGAAAACCATATTACATCAAACCAGGTCCCAAGTCATTATCACACAATTTGCCTCACTGTCCACGGGAGTGGAAGATTCCACCCTGCCCCAGCAGAGCTGTTTCCTCCATTGACCAGGCGGACCTGTCCTCAGCTTGACAAGCTAGGAGGCTGTCAGCCACAGTGGTGGTGAAGGTCATGGTCTGACCGCGTGTACAGGTGCAAAGGATTATCCTATGAACTGACAGAAAGTCTATGAGCCTACAAGACATCAACAACAACCTGACCTACCAGCACAGGGAGGAAAGACTCTTTTCGGTCAGATGACTGGTTATCGCCAGGTACAAAACATCATCTCTGTTCTTGACAAACCTATATATTTTACTGCAAATGACTTATTAATACAAAATTATTCATACAAAATAATGAAGCTTTTAAATGAGGCACTTAAAGTTAAAATGCGAAAGCACAAGAACTGGAGTGTACTTTTAAACATGTATAAACAGCCTCATTAGATGACACACCAGCATCCTCAATAGACCAGATAAAGTTATGATCCAAATCTCGGGTGACGCACTGCGAGCTTTTGTTAGTTCTGCTAGTTTCACTTTATGTCATCCAGTCCAGATGGGGCCCTCCTGTGCCTGCTCCAAAACGCACTGTGTGCTGATAGGACCCCGTTAAGGTCAACTGTCTACACACCGAGCATCAACCAGGTCCCAGTTGTCATCACACACTGTCTCACTGTCCACGGAGGAAGATCTCCACTCTGCTCTGAGCAGGAGCTGTTTCCTCCATTGACCAGACGGACCTGTCCCTCAGCTAGTGCACTGTTGCTCACTGTTGTTATGGAACTGACCTGAGTGGCAGAAGACATCTGTGATCTTGGATCAGGTGTGGTTGAAGAAACTGCAGTGTGTGTTCTTTTCACCTCTGTTTAAAAAAAAAAAAAACACTTCTGTAGTGAGTGAAGAAGACAATAGTATCACTAGTCTACAACACTTATACAGATGGATTCAATGAGAAAATTTTATTTGTTGTTACAGTGTAAAGATGTGTTAAATACCTGCACAGTATGCAAGTTGGCATGTGGATGGCTTCACGAGTTTGTAGACATAGTAGTTTCCATAGCAGAGCTTGACATGGATGGTGTGTGAGCTAAAATAGCAGCAGCTACCAGCCCAGGCATTACACACAGTACGATTTACAATCACATCAGATTGTGTGGGATGAGGTTCTGTTATCCACAGAGGAGCATGGGTTCCACACCTGTATCTATCTATACACCTCTCTGGAATGTGAGCACTGGTTTGTCCCAGAAAAAGACGATACCAGCCTCGCCAGCTAATATCTCGGTCACAGCGTGTGATCTGATTCACTGTGTTATTTGTTGAACGCCAGTCATCGTCCAGTACAGTATAGTACTCACAGGGGTCAGCACACCGGGCAGTCACATTATTGCTGATGCAGTCCATACCCAAAGGGCAAACAGTATTTCCACAGTTGAACTGGACAGACTGGGAAGAGGGGCCAGATCTGGTGCTGGAGGAAAGCTTCAGGCAGTTGAAGGAGCCTGGTGTGTTCTGACAGACCTGAGGCGGCACGCAGGGCGAGTCTGGGAGGGAGCACTCGTCAGTGTCTACACAGCCCCTGTCTGGTGACCAGTGATAACCTTGGCTACAGCAAGAAGAGTCACTGCAGAGTTCTGTATTGTAGCAGGTGAGACCATCACCCAAAAAGCCATCTTTACAGACACATGAAAAGGCCTGGCTGGCAAAGGTGTCTCCTCTTTCTCGTGAGTCCAAGCAGACAGCTTCATCATGACATGAATCACAGCTGGAGACAAGTGTCCCTGTCAAAAGTACAAGGGTAGTTTGATGTATGCTGTTGCAAAATTTTAGTAGCTTCTCCAAACGAAACAGTGAAAATCAAGCTATGCAACTGACATAAATGAGCTTAAGTTTTCTAATTAGCAACAATTTGTGTTTATATATTCTGTAAATACAATTACACTGAAAACAAATCTTTCCAAACCTCACTATAGAGTGATATCTGTTGAATCACATCTGAGGTACAAGTGTGTGATTGGCAATTTTGTTACATCAGTATTAGTGAGGGAATTAGTAAAAGGACATTTGTAAGGACATAATTAAAAATGAATGTGAGGTTTTAAGTGGTCTTAAAATGCTGCACCTGTCTCATGGTAAATGATTACTACAAAGGCATGTTGAGTGACAAAGCTTTGTTCAGACCCACAGATTAAATTATAGTCTAGTCTCCAAAATATTATCAAATAAATAATCAAATTATATGCAAGAGCTCTAAAATGTTTTATTTAATGTGCAAGTACAGCCATAAAAAAGTCTTCTAAACATTGGATATTTAAGTCTGGAATAAACAGTTAAGAATATGTGTGAAATAAAATGTTATCTTAATTTAAACCTGCTTGAGGAGAAATATAATTGAATCACTGAGAAAATGTACATATGGTCATACTTATGCACTTGTGATTTGTGTGTAAATAAATTCACAGGACCATTTCTTTGGTCGTTTAATCAGAGCCTATCCATCAAAGACAATCAAAAATAATGAAAACAGAAAGTACAATTACACAGTAAATATTTGTCATAGCGTCTAATCCAAGATGACACAGTGCCAGATGGTTTACCTGAAGTGTCTCCCGTAAAAATCTGCAAAAGTAGGAGCAATAATAAAGCCCCAGGCATCTCCATTATGGATCACCTCCACGACACAAACTTGCTGCAAAGCAAATGAGCATGAGAATTTATATCGCTGTTCCTGTTTGCATAGGACAATGAGAGCATTCAAGGGAAACACATAAATGGGTCTTTGGGAATGTTGATTCATGTGACACCAAAAGAGTTACTTATTAATAAAAATAACACAAAAGGATCAAAGTCAAACAGAACTGCACAAACAAAGCCCTGAGTCAATATATGTTATGTTTTTCTCAGGTCAGTGCTCATTTGTTCCCACCTTTTGTCAACAGTTGGGACTGAAATGAGAGTGTATCAAGTTTTTTTTTTTTTTTTTTTTTAAACATGCACATTTCATTTCATTAAAGTCACATTTTTCAGAGCATTTAACTGCATCTCACAGTTTTCATTTGTAGCTTTACTTAGTTTTACTGATCAAATGTCACTTATTTGCATTTCTGGAAATTATGTGAATTAAGTAAACAAAAAAAACCCCATAGAAAATAACAATGCACGTAAGTGGATTACCTTTCCCAACTTCCCTACTTGATTGCGTTTTTATCATATTGACACATCACTTCTTATCATTTACTGGAACTACTGTGCTCCTTCTTGTATTTCTTGTCTATATTATTAGATTCACTTCCTCTGTTATGTTCATTGATCCAAGTTAAAAGGTTGACTCAGTGCTCCACTACAAGAGGAATGTGCTAATGAGAGTTTTATAACATTGTGTGTTGGTAAGTACCTGTGTGCAAAGCACTTCGAACACCTTCTTGAGGGCTGGACATTCAAAAAGAAATCCTTACTCAAATACACTCTGAGAGCAGTGTTGTATCTGAGTAAGGATTTTTTGTATGTCCAGCACATTGGCTTAAACACTGATAAGATACAAAATACCAGTACAAAAGGAATTGCTTAAACATTTATTAACATGCATGGGCCTAATTTGGGCTTGGTGTGAGGCAGATCTAGGCTATAAGAGCTTTTTTACATTTTAGTGATGGTGATATAGTGGGTGTAGAGAAAGGCAATCACTGTCTGTCTTCAGTGATATGCTCTGTGCTTTATGCACTGTCCTTCATCTTACCTATAAGTTCACTGACCCTGCTCGGTAAGTTTTGTCTCTGATGTTCACATACAGGCGATGTTTCTGTTTCTCTGGTGTTCACAGACTCTTGACCAGTGTCCTACTGTGTGGAGACAGTCAAAGAAGTTAATGTGTGTCCTTGATCACATATGATTGGAAATCCTAACACTGTCAGCTTCATGTCAATCATATGTATATATATATAGACAGCAAACCTTTCTGTTTCCATCAGAGTTAGTTTTGTATCCTACCACAAAATCCTCATCAAATCTAAAATCCTAATCCTATCACACATCCCAGAGGCATACATTTGTATCCCATTACAAACCAACTTCCTATATCCTAAACCAAATTAGTATCCTAATTGCCTTCCTGGTCCCTTTGAGGGATCTGTCATGTTAATAACCTCTCACCACCTATCCGTCCGGAACAGTGGGGAGCAGGTCTCTGTTATTACCATACTGCTGTAAAATTATACCACAGCCTTGTGTGTATAATTTGCAGGTTTTGTTCACTGATGCTCTTGTTTGTGCTCATTCTGGTGTGCCTGCAGCCCAATCCATTTTTTTCTCCTAAGATAGTGGATTTAGTTTATAGGTGCACCACAGTGAGCGCTTTTGTTTTCTCACCCATCATCATTGTCACAGAATGATTTGATTTCCAGCAATTATGTTAGGTACGTACATCTAACTTATATTGTCTTCTATTGAAGAAGATGATTGATTTCGTTTAGTGGATATGCAGTTTGTTTTGCCTTTCAGCCATATCTGTAATTAATAACAATCTAGTGCCCATTTAATCACAGACTTTTGTTTTAAAGTGGGTTTGCTGAAATATTAAAAGCTCAGCTCTGAGACATGACGTCATAAGCCAATATTGTCTCTAATTGAATAGCAAGCCGGCTGATAAACGCTTGTGACAGTTACTTCATCCTGCTGCTGCCAGTGTCTCGCAGATTCTGTCTAGTGGTTAGCATCCTCTCATGCTTAGTCAGGTATTCAAACAATAATCTATTTCACTCTGTTTATTCCATGATTCATCCTGCAGGATGTTTTACAGCAGGCTGTGAAAAGTAAAGGAGAAATATGGTGAGAAAAGCAGCAGAAAAGTATCATTGTCTTCAAGTAACAGTAATCAATCAAAGGACACTGAT
>BRZM01002389.1:0-36514 GCA_033238685.1 Lates japonicus | reverse complement strand
TGGTAGCATTTCAGTTACATGCTGTCAATTAATGGCTGCTGTAGCGGTCTAATATTTCAAGAAAGAAAAATTGGCTGGCTGATTTGATATTTTCAGTGGGTGTGAAAAAATAAGGCCTTCAATTTGTTACATGTGATTGTAGCTGTTGAGAACACAGTGACTAAGAGGGCTGTTGTGTTAGGTGCTCTGCGAAGAGGCTGCACCTGGCTACGCCAGATTAACGCGGGTTGAGGGCTGAGTGAAAAGTAGGATCCAAACACTGAATGATAAAAACATCAGAAGGTTGTGTGGAAATTACTCCTTAGAGAGGAAGAAAGGTTGCTAAATATGTAATGTGACATCAAAGCGAAAGTGAGTATGTGTCTATGGTACTTGTATGTGTGTGTTGTCGTCTGGTTCTGTTTTGCCTGCTTTACAGTGCAGAGCTAATCGTAGCCCACCTCACCAGCTGTTTTGATGTCCTTTGGGTTTTGACAACCTCGACCCAGCAGCTCCATTGGTTTCCAAATGACTGTTGGACACATGTGTTTGCTGTTTTGTAAGATTGACCACCATTTCTCTGATGACTGTGATTACGGTGTTCAATGGCTACCTTTTCATTATGTTCCTCTGAGTAGTTAGAGATGGGTGGCTAATACAAATTTGGTTATAATTTGTTTGTTCTCTTGTGTTGGCTGGGTGTGCTGTGTCGTGAGAACTAGAAGCTCACTTGTTGATTAATTCGAACATTCAGAACTTTACCTTACGTCTCCACCATCAAGCGTAGTCGAAATAATTTCATGGTCCTCTTATTAAAACCAAGCGGATGGTGGACATAGTTTCCTTGTTCATTCGATGAGAAATTAGCTACTGACAACAGACTGGGATCAAGTGGTTACAAAGAAATTTATTTGTCATGCAATGATGCTCTTCCACTTTCATTTGTACTAGGACAGAAGGAGGAAACAAAATGTATTGAGCTTTCTTGTTGTATTTTCCTTGTTATATTTCAAAGAGACATCACTTTGATTTATCCAGTTCCACTATATAAAGCGATATTATCAAAGTATGTGTCTTTCTGAACCTTGAAACAGATACCGCAAGGAAACAATCATAGAATGAGCTTGGCTGCTCCTGTCCACCAGCCTCTTATATCAAACTGTAATGACACAAGGTCATAGTTAGTCTCTACTCTGAGTAATGACAGTTTACAATAAGCCTGTCAGACACTGCAAACTCCACGATTTGGTCTGGTACGCTAACAGTGATTCAGCAATTATTCATACCTCAGTAAAGGTTCGGCCACAAATACAATGCTCCCCTTGAAAATAACATAAATTCCCTGGAAAGATGTAGCGGTTGCAATCCATTCTTTTCCACCTGTAGCCAGGCACAGGGGTTTTAGTGATTCCTGGCCAATTTTAATACGTTGCATGTTCCAGGTAGCCAGATGACAAGTAATATATTAAACAACATTTTGCCTCGCTCTGATAAGCATTTATGAAAATTGAGGAAATAAAACCTTCAGAAAGATGGTATCTTCTGAAAACATTTAACTATTTTTAAAATAATATTCATAAATATTATTCATTGGCAGGTTGGCGTGGGTTTACTAGTTTTGCTTTCCTTCCATATTAGGAGAATGCTTATACTGTAGTTAACTACAGCCAACATTTTCGGCTAGACAATATTTTTATGCAGAAGTAAGTATAGTTAAAACTGGGCAATATTAGACATTCATTATAGATTAGGGGTAGATAATGGTCATGGGTAAATAATAAAAATAAATAATAAAATATCAATATGTCACTGATTGTTTTTTTATGAGATGAAACACAAAGTGTGCTGCCAGTGTTGAAGGCAAATGCTTACGAGCATTTGCTTACAAACCTAGGTGTTTATGACTGCTTGTGACCTTCCACACTTGCACACTGAATATCACACCACTTCCTGTGTAATGCCTCTCTGATGTTCCACTATAACAGACTTTTGTGATATAGGTGACAGTAAAGACCCAGTACAGGGCCAGAGAATTGTTCTAACCTTAATGGTGTTGGCTCTAAAAAGCACCATTCAGTAAAGAACAAAACTACCATAGTGACGCGTACATAACGGCTTTGTGATTTAGCCAGCACCATCACCTCTTTAGTCGCTAACACCATGAAACCTCTGCCATTATGACTTCCTCCTCCTTCCTTGACCGTTTCTAGTAGCCTGGAAAGAACAAATTAAGTAGAGAAATATAGAAGTGTAGACATGTATAACGGGTTGCAAAGGGCACTGCTACAATATGGTGATTCAATCCCATTAAGACTGTATTGCGACACAATCTATTACATACAGTATAAATGTTCTGATATTCCTGAATTTTGGCGCTTTGTGGCATACCTTTTTTTAAATCAGGCCGGCTGATAAGAGATCAATTTTAAAACTTATTTTTGGCTAACAAACCAAAGCGCTCTGTCTCTGCAAGTGCTACTCTGTCTCCAGCATTGTCCACCCACAGCACCATCTGATTGGTTACCGCGCATGCGGGTGACAGTCAATCAACGGTGAAAGCTATTGCATGCACAGTGCTCACACACACAGCGGAGGAGAAAAAGTTTGAACTTTAAAACAAAAGATAAGTGAAGATAAAATAACATTTCAGTTATGCGAAATTTTGGAAAATTTTATTTACCGCCTTGAAAACTTTGAGCTATTTATTTGTTTAAGTTTTTGTTACCTTTCAAAACATGCTGCGGCCTGGGAGCTCCTGCACTTTTATTTAGAATTTCAAAACAAAGATGTCTATTGTCTAAGATAAAAAAAACCTTTATTATATTGCAATCCAGCTGTTTAATAAACACTGCTTAAAGGCATAAACAAAGTTAAGTGTTGGGTTGTATTGTTCAACATTTTGGCGTAATATTTCCTTTTACTGCAAATGAATATCAAACAAATATAGGTTATGTGACCTCGCCTTGACTACTAATAATTGGTATCGTACGAAAAACCATCTCTATCTATATGTGTTTTAAAATAGAATTTCTAGTCCCAATATCATCAGAGAAGTTCAAGACATTGCCGACTTTAAGACAATTAAAATACTAACAAAATACCAACTTCTGTTCTGTTTCATCAATAAAACAGACAATAGACACCAAATATTGTTTGGGCCCTCACATTTGCTCACATATATCCTTATAACTGTTTATATTTTAGAGGGTTCTTATCCCTCAGATGATTCTGAGCCTATTCACAGAACTGATGTACTCCCAGCACAAGCGTTAGCAGAGTTACAGAGAAAGGCTTATGATATGTCAAATTTTGATGTTGCTTTTTGATACTGATGAACCTCATGGGTGGCACTGAAGGATCCTCCTACAAACCAGAATAAACAAACTGGCAACATTGCAAAATGTAAGTGACATAATGAGACCAATGAGGTACTCTACCACAGCAAACGCTGCTGGGCCTGTCTGCGTAAGGACATGGTTGGGTGTTGAACTCTCATCCCTGACCTTTCCTACTTTGGCAGGACGGGAATGAAAATATACAACCATTGGGCCTGATCACTGCCTCAAACTTTCCTCTGCGATGTAAATTATGAGTGAGGGCGACCAGGGTGATAACTGGGTTTGGGTGTAGCCTGCTTCAGTGCCAGCTGAATGACCATTTTAATGTGGTAATGTCTTCATTAAGGTGCTGACAGAGCCTCTGTCTGCTGTTGTGACATTAATACTCAAAACATTACACAAGTCTTCAAAATTGATGAGTCATTGTCCGAGAAGCTCTAGTTTCTAGTAATTACCAAACATCTACATCTGTTTGATTCGAGCATCTGAGAAATGTCTTCATGTTCATGAAGTTTAAATTAAACTGTCTGAGATAATTGAAAAACATTTCTCAAGTGAGATTTCTTCAGATGTAGATTTGGCAATCCCCATACCCATATTTTTGTGCCACCACATGAAGAAACAATAACAACAAACAAAGGGTCTGCCAGCAGCTCTTATTTAAGTAAATTGCACATGTTTCCAAAGTTTGTTTTTCATTACGTTATAGACATATTCAGAGGTTATGTCATGCACTAAATCATGACAGAGCAAATCAAACCCAGCCTTTATTAAGTTATATTCAAAGCAAAGAAGTGCTTGCAGTGGATTTTAGTTCCATTTTTAGAATATTTCAGGATGTGACAAAATAAAATATAGTCTCTGCGCAACAGATGTACTTCCCCACAGACTCACAGATGAATCAAGCAGCTATGAGCCTTTTTGTAGATTTATGCTGTAATAATGACCTCAGTAACGACGAGTTGGAATCTGGTCCTGTAAACAATTGTTCAGCGGAAGGGCTTCTCCGCCCAGGCATAAGAGTACCATCACGATTCACTCACCAGCTCACACACCATGCTTATCTCAGCCAGACACCACCGATATCATATTAGACTGTGCCAGGAAGAAGCAAAGATCTGAACTTTCAGTCTTTTTGTATTTAATAAAATGCGTTAACTTGGCGACTTCATTAAAGGGTCATTGTAGTTGGGAGAACAAATGGGATTTAATTTTGTAGGTTTGGCTATCATTTCAATTGGTTATGATAACTTTGTACTCACCTAATACTAAAGTACCACTAAGTATCACCAAGGTAATATTGCTGATGTCTGATGAGGGCAAGTAGCACAAGATGTTAGACAATCAGGTTGAAAAGAAATCAGCAGATTTTTCTAAAACACTTCATTTGAGATAAATAATAATAAACCCTGGTACCCAGGCCACCTATTGTAGTAAGGTATGACTGTTGTGAGACATCTGAGTTTAGTTGGACTAAGACTTTATTTTTTTAATCTCTCAATATCTGGCGTCTCCTGCTACATTTAACACAATGTGCCACATTCTGACTGATTACATTCCTTGGCCAGTACAGTGGTATCATAATAGCAGAAACAATGACACACCTAAGTTGTAATTAACACAAATTCTCACTTAATATAAGTAGCTAAGCTGAAAATCTCATTTTGTCTGCCTCCATTGGTTTAACTTCTCACCTTGCTGTTTTTTTATGAAGTGTACCCCAGTGTGTGTCAGCGGGGTATCACTGTTGGATGTGCCTTCATTTCAAACCACAAACAGACTAGGACTTAAAGCAGACAAAAGCAAAAGACAGCTGCACCAGAAATTAAAGTTCAATAGGACAAGATAGCATACATGGGAGGAAAAAAAAAAATGAAGAAAGTATGTGTGTAGGGAGGGCGAAGATAAGATTCCTGTGGGATGTTTATATAAAACACGTCAGACAAACTCCTCTCATCTCCCACTCTTATTGGAAATGCCATTAACAACAAGCGACTGCATATTATGAGTTTTTTTTCCTTATCTTATATATCCTGTTACTCAAGTCTAATGTAATTATGCATAAAAACTCCTTACATTTCAAAGTCTGATCACTCCACAGCATCATGGTAAGAAAATCTTGCTCAGTTTCTACACTGTAATGAAAATATAATGTCATAATGAAAAAAATGTATTTCCTCATCAAAGTTTTTTAGTTCTTTTAGAATTAATAAAGTTTTTATTTATCTGATTTATTTGTGCTGCCTCATCAAAAGCAGCTTGAAACTCTAAAACTTCTTTTCGTGACTCTGGTGGCAATGAATGCCTGTAATGTCCTGAAATAGATCAGGACAGTGCCAAGAAAAGATGAGGCAGGATGTGGCAGTGGCGCACATAAATAGAAATAAAACCAACTCATCCAGCCATGACTAGTTCCTTCCAAACTTGGCCTTACACCCTCAGCATTGAATGTTCATGAGCCTTTGAATTGAGTGGATTTTACAAGGCAGAGTGAGAGAATGCACTCTGTTTTAGTATTTAAGCTCGACAAGGCAGCATTTCGTGTAGAGTTACAGGCGGAGGTGGGGGCTCTTGGTGTAAAGAGATTATGTTGTCAGGGAGGACAACAATTGGAAAGAACAGGAGGCACAGAGATGAAAGCACAACAAAGTATCATCTGTTTGTCAGGATGCTTTGCTATAACTGTCCTCTAAAATGTATTGGTTTTCCTCATGTTTCATTTCTTACTTGAGCAGAGGAGAGAGAGGCAGGAGAGGTGAGGGAAAGAGCAAATGACATCTACAAAGAACTTTTCTTTCTGTCTCTTGACGTCTGTGTTTTTTATCATCAAAGCACTCCCCAGGTGCAAAAAAAATAAATCAATTAATGAGCAATAAATTACATAAATGTTATTTATACCGCAATTATTACATTCTGTTGTATTGAAAATGTGTCTGCACATGTGCATATACTGTGTTGATTTAGTACCAACTTCAACCTAACCTTTATCACAACCACCGTCATTCGACAAGCCAAGCCCCCATGATTCACTTGACTGGGTTGAAGTGGTGATGTCAGTTTTGGTTTCAAGGGAGGATGTCTTGACTTTGTGTAGGGCAAATTGATGTCAGGGATGGTAGAAGCGGGGTATGGCTGGGGGTGAGGGATGGGGGGGTGGGGGTGGGGGGTCTCCTGATGCATGCTAAAGTGCCAGTGAGTGGACTGGCATCTATTATTTATCTCCCCTACCTACCATTAAGCCTGTAATGAACGCTGGTTTAATTCACTGGGCAAACAGGCTTACAGCAGTCATGTATCAATAAATGTTAATTATCCTGGCTCCTGGTTGCATCTCAGAGTGCCCCTGTGCTGCAGTCCTGGCCTGATTGCTCCAGCATGGAATCCAATATGTTAGATGTCAATGCTGCATCAAATGAGGAATGTGGTGTGTGTTGTTTAGACAATTAGGGCAGCCCTCTCTAGTCTTGGGTTTGACATAATGGAGCAAGCCCACTAGCAAGACCAATGCTGGCTCATCTAGATTCTGTGTCAACAAGGCTATTGATCTGCCAATGGATCAGTGTCAAATCATTGTCTTATTGCACTGAATTATGGATCGGGTATTTAGCATCCCGTACTATTAATCCAGATAAAATCACTGGGAGAATGATAGAAAATTGACTAAATAGAAGTTTGATATGAGTTTTCTAAAATAAGAAAATCATTTATTGACACTGAACCTTGTAAGGTTTTTTATCATGATGCCAAGAGATACTTTTCTTCTGCAGTATTTGAAACACAGTACAGCGCAGATCTCAGTAAACCACTGCTTTTGACGAATACTTAACATTCTCATAAGGGGTTTTCATACAAAAGAATGGAACTGAACTGACTGTACTGAATCAACCATTGTTACCGACCAAATCAATAGCTTTTAGCAGTGAAGCCTGAGACCACCCTTCATCTCAGCCTTGATTCACAGTACATTACTTCCTCATAACAGCTTACTCAGAGACTGCAAAAGTCATCAAAACAATCATGATGTGATAACTCTGTCATAAAGAGGTGATTCCTGAGCTGTTAATCTCGTGTGCAGTGCTTGTATGGGGCATGTTTTGTGCTGAATTGAACATGCTTGTACAGCTTGAACAGGCAACAGACAGAGCATACTGCTAAACTGAAAAATAGACAGAACCAGCACTTAGATACTTATACATATAATCAAGTGGTTTGCATGTTCTCCCTGTGCCTGTGTGGGTTCTCTCCAGGTACTCCGGCTTCCTCCCACAGTCCAAAGACATGCATTAGGTTAACTAGTGACTCTAAATTGCCTGTAGGTGTGAACGTGAGTGTGGATGGTTGTTTTTCTATATATGTTGGCCCTGTGATGGACTGGTGATCTGTCCAGGGTGTACCCCATCTCTTGCCCATTGTCAGCTGGGATAGGCTCCAGGCCCCCCGTGACCCTTAACAGATAAGTGGTATAGATAATGAATGAATGAATGAATGAATGATCAAGTGCATTTCAACAGTGATACAGTTACTTAGCTCAGGAAAAAAGTGAACAAACTACACTCGGTGAACAATCTGAATTAGCAAAGTGATCCACAGTTTACACCTCTAATTCTCACTGCAATGCTAAGCTAGGTAAGCTATAAGGAATTATCAGACTGGGCCACTTTTCTACCAAGAGCTGGATGAGAAGATTGATATCGCTTCTATGTCTGTCTGCTAAACATAAAGCTACAGTCATCAGCTGGTTGGCTTAGCTTAGTATAGAGATTGGAAACAGAGCGGAAACAGCTAGAGTGTGCAAAAGGTAACATGATCCACTCATCTATAAAACCACAAATTTACATTTATAAAATTTTTGTACAGATGAAACACACACGATTTAACATGTCAATTAGTGATATTTTGCTGCTGGTAATCTGTTTAATTTCTGTTGCTGTTGCTGTCTAACATGATTTTTTGCCGGGAGCAGGTGGTGATGATGGTCACTTCCTTCAGTCATTGTTGCGTTTACAATACGTGAGGATAGAATATGCCCTCTGAGCAGCAGTACTTCTTCAGGGCAGGCTGGACTCTATAATGACTTGATATCGGAAAGTGACAAGACGGGCCAACTGGGCTGGGGTTAGCTGGTTAGCATTTTAGCTACAGTAGAAGAAACTAGAACTAGAACTAAGTAGAACTACAGAAGAAAAACACTGGTGTTGCTTTCCAACATTTCTTCTAGATTGGTAGGTAAACAGCTGTTAATGCTAGCATAGCAGAACTCACAAATAGCTCCTAAGTCATGTGTCTCATTAAGAGCTAGGCCTCACCATGGTATCTGTATCTGAAACACATCAAGTAGCCAAGAAGAGAATTCCTCATTGGCTCCTATCCATAAAACAACAGTACAGAGTGACAAAACAATAACCTCGTGTGTGAAAACCAATATACTTGCCGCAGCAGTCTGGTGAGAGGACCCGGCTCTAGAGTCATTTAAGATTTACAGCTTAGACTCCCACAGATCACATACCTCCGATTCATTCAGCTGTGTGTAACTCAGTTTAAAAAGAACAATGTCTTCTGCAATTTTTCTCACTTTCTGGGCGAAGACTAGCAAACCGTCACTGAAACAGAACGTGATATATCTGCGCCCACCTTGCCTTTGTCAAGTTGAATCAGTGAGGGTGGCTGTGAAGAAGAAAGAAAAAGAAAAAAAACAATGTTTGGGATTAAGAATACAGTTCAGAAGGAATGACATTACTCAAAGACAAGCATCCTTTTGGACAGTATTGCCAGTGAGCCAGCAGCCCAGCACAGAGCAGCACTTTACTCTAATCACTCTCTCTCTCTCTCTTGCTTTCACACACACACACACACACACACACACAATTTTCTTAAGACATGATTTGGTTCAGCTGCTGTAGCTGCTCTGGTGCATTTTTTCCAGTTCAAGTGCAGTTCAGTCCTCTGATCCCCTCAGCACTCCCTGGGGTTTGTCCAGTGAAAGATGCATGACGTGATTAATGGGCAACAGAGGTGGCTGATGGGAGAAAAGAAGGGAGAAAAAGCCACAAACATCACATTAGGAGAAATTATTAATGAGGGTGTGGAGTATATGAACAGGTAGAAAGTCAGGGCAGGTAAAGTGCAGTCACCTCAATGAAACATTCAATTAAACATTTGTGTAGGATGCATTTATCGAATATTGTTGAATACATGCATTTATTCATTTACTCACAGGTAGTGGAGAGAGGAGTGTGAGGGAAAATCTCTTACCTCTTATTTACCGTACTGAGGAAAGATGAAAGAATCCAAAGATGAATTCAGGTGAAGATGCTCTTTAATATCTTTTTACATCATCACAGAGAATATAGTTACACATAACCTCTAAGGTCAATGTGAAAGTGGCACTCAGTGAACACCGTTTGGCTGAGATACAGAATACCAAAACAATTATACTGTAAGGTAAACTGGGGTAAACTTCCCCGGAACACACTGTTCCGCCTCATTAATGACCATACAAGCCAGGACATCTCGACCCAGTCAAGGACAAAGTACCGGCCAGAGCTTTCCATGTTTCTGAGTGTTAGATTACATTACTCTTTAAGTGTCTTGCTTGACAGATGGAACATTCCCAAAAGTAACATCAAATTAGGCAATACACACACACACACGCACACACACACACACATAAAGGCGAAAACACTTCTGTTCAATCGCAAATAATAATTTCCCCCACAGGCGACACAGCAAAACCTCAGCATTTGCTGTGTTTGCATCAACTATATAATTGGACAAGAACATTAATAACGAACATTTCTGAAAATCCCTGAAATACATGCAGTGCTAATATATGCGCATGGCAACTATGGGATAGATAAGGTTGGTGAAATATGGTTGAAGGTGATTTTACATATCAAGGTCAGGTCTTGGGGAGTGCTGCTGCATATGTGAAATTAGTTGTACAAAGCCATTTATGACTCCAGAGGGTGCAACGCAAAATCTGATATGAAAGGTGAACTCATGAGCAGTCAGACGTGCTACATTCCCATACACCACCCCAACCTGGACACCTTTATGTTCCTCCTCGCTGCATGCAGGTAGGTGCACTGCTTCCTGTATTGGCACTGAATGTTGGCATTGGATGTACTGTATATCATGTGGAAATATGGACTTAATTCCTAGGGATGTAGGGCTGGGTTTACAGCTTGGTCTCACCAAATGGCATATGAATAACAATTTCCTTAAGTCATTTCATGTGTTATCACTAAGCATTTTTTGGTCATGGCCATTTGACACCCCACACAGATAAAATGTGTAGACACAGCATGCAAAATGTCCCGAAAGTGGCGCGCTATTTGTACACAATCCCATTAGATCACATGAGGCATGGAGAACAGATCTCTGCTGTTAAGTAAAGTTGAGAGCTTTGTCAGGTAGCACCTCTCTGTTTGACGATGCCACTGCCATCTAACTCCATTACCCCAGGAAACAACAAGCCTGACTTTGTGTTACCTGATCATTAGATGACATTTTCAAACTGAAAATGAGGTGAAACAATTTCACAAACATGGCATTAAATATTCCATTGTCCTTGATGTAATATCAAGTTGCTGTCACACATGTTAAGAAGGTCAATTTGTCCTTATCTCCAGCACAGATGTATGTATATATGCTTTTAATGGAGGATAGTTCCTCTGAGAGATCATGAAATCAAATATTTTACCAGTGTCTCCTGAAAATAAGCAACAAGCAGGTATAATTGTGGAACGTGTAATTTCAGTGCTGGATGTTGCACACACTGTGCTCACACTGACTTGTTGCCAGTGTATGTGTGTGTGTGTGTGTGTGTGTGTTATATGACAGAGAGAAAGAGACGGGGGGGGAGACAAAATGTGCCCCTCTAGCCTTTGTAATTATCTGCCAATTTTCTCTCCGTCAGTTGCCTTTATCATCCCTTTCAGATCTCACCTAGAGGTCGGAGACTGTCACTCTGTGGCACCTCCATCTCTCACCGTGTGCCGGATGAAATGTAGAAGTCCTCCCATTGACCTCTGCCTGCCAGCTCCTGCTTTCCTCTCCTCTTATTTGTTTCCTCGTAACAGGAGACATTTGGAGATAAGGATAATTATCAATCAGCGATCTCAGCAGCTATTTATGCAGCCACTGAAGAGGAGACAGTGGATGGGTGTTACTTTCTGACACTGACTCAAGGTGGCATGACAGATTGTCTCTTTTTTTTTTTTTGTCTGCTCCACATAGAAAATGATCTCGTAGGAGATTTTGTCATTAGGAACAAGAAGATAGTAAGATTTACAAAAAAAGCTGGTTATGGCATATAATGGAAATTCGAAAATAATTAACTACTGTGAAAGATGTGCGTATTTGGCTAATGTTTTTAACGTTTATCCCTCAAATTTCCAAGAAACTTGACATTTTGCAGACAAACACTTGGGTTAAACTGACATCAGTGGGCTTAGACTCGTGAGATACCGCTTTTACTCCAGCACTCCCTAACAAAAAAACATAATCCCCCATCTGATGTGACATTTGGACAAGCAAAAAAAAAAAAAAAGCACAAGGCAAGAATTAAGAGCGTTATTACTGCACTGAACACAGCCCTCCATGCCATCATGCACTTGAGGGTCATACATGAGGGGGTAATCCCACCATAAGCCTTAATTGTCCTGCATCCCTTGTTTTAAAATGTGACAATTTTATTTCTCACAAAACATTTCTGTCCGCCTGAGGGGACAGGGCATAATTAGAAAATATGTTCAAGCTCAGGAAAACATGATTGAACTAAGGTGGCTCTCGAGGGCTTTCAGCACCCCCCCCTTTTTTTTTTCCAAGACACATCCTAGGAACATTGTTTTTTAAACAGCAGAGAGAGGGGAGTCAAGTGGTTTATTTATCTTTTTTATTTCATTTCTCTTTTTAAAAAGAAAAGCAGAAAAGTACGACAAATAGTGGTTTTCTTGGTAACAGACACTGACATGACAATTAGGTCGGCCTCACTGCATGGTCGACCAAATGGACCCCCACTCCCCCTATTAAAACAGATTGATTCCTACTTTGGCTGAATAGAACCAATTGAGTTTAACAGTTTGTTGTTGTTGTTCTCAGACCCCAAAGGCAGTGATCCATGGCTCCATTTCTTCTACATTCTCCATGTGCTGTAGGGTAAAAATATAATTTACTCAGGTTGTATTTGAATATCTTAAGTGATGCTAATATGTTTGGAGAAAGTGTCCTTTTTTGATGGATACTGACAATAATGTGCAAAGTGGTTTGTAGATATTCATCATGTTCAAATATGTAGCAAAATGTTTGATGATGTCTTGAACACCTGACACTTAATGCTGTATCAACGCCAAAATATTCAAATAAAGTGTCACAACTTTGACTATTTCATTTTATCGTCATCCAGCTCGGTGAATCTCCTCGATCTTCTAACTTTCTCATACAAGTTGAATGCTTGAATAGCCAAGTAACACCAGTAGAGGGTTATTAAAAGGCTCCCTGTCTTTCAGGTAGAAATGCCTGCCTCTGTATACTGAGACAAACCAGCAGGGGATTTGACAGTTTGGATTGCACCGAGTAGGTGTAGTCCATGCAGAGGGGTGTTATTACAACCAAAGTTAGAGCCATATCCACCTACTGCATGTCAAGTCAGGCTGACAATAGAGTCACTCCGGACGGCAGAGTTCTGTTTTTTTAATTTAGTGTAAACATATAGTTTGACAACTTTGAGCATTGGTAACTTAGTCTTTACATCAGTTTTTCCAGGCAAACCAAAGCTTTCTAATCAAGAATCAGTTTGAGACTCTTTTGAGACAATGTCTACATTGTTGTTACAAGGTCAGTAATGAGACCACTTATGTTACATACATGCAGTGTGATTTTGTGATGGTTTATTTTCATTGCTGTATAGCACTTAATGGCATTCTTTTCAAGTGCTCTGCTATTGAGGGTTTGTTGTTGTTATTTCTGAATGGGCTACAAACGAATGTGACAAACCATTTCCCATATTGCTGGGGAATAATACAAGAATACATTTACATTCTTAAAATCAAGAGATTACCTGAAGGAAATTTGAAAGTAGTTGTACTTAGTTGAAATGTTAGCCGTCTGCAGACTGCAGCTGACTGTGTGGTGACCAGTCAGTTTACCACATGCACAATGTCTGCTATATTTTTTATATTTTTATATTTGTCCAATTATTTATCCAATAACATATACCTACCTAGATGACCTAAACTTAAATTTATTTTAAGAAAATGTATTTTTTGTTTTCACTTTGTTGTCTTGCAACTAGCAAGTTAGCATGAAGGAAACTTCATAGTTTTATCTTAATCTTGTCTTCTGTTTTTCAATCCAACAGAATGCTGTGGAAAATAAAAGGTGGTCTTCATCCTTTTTGTTAGACAAACACCTTCACAGAGTTACATGCAATAACAATGTAAAACAATGTTGAGGTAATCCAAAGTATTTAAATACTTTACTCAGTGAGTAATCTAATGGATTACGTCACAAATTACGATTAAGGGCACGTGTTCTGTAATGTAGTGAAATGCATTTTAAAAGTAACCCTCCCAACACTGTGCACCTCTACATTCAAAATGCACTGCTTATACTGTAACTTAGTGGGTAAAACTATTTTTAAACTACTGTACCATGAACCTAAAATTAGTGTTTCTTTCTAATATGACACTGTGACCCGTTGCACTGCCATAGCACAAAGATGTCTGTTGTCTCTTGTGTCATCACCATCTGTTTTTACATCTGGAACTCCAGTCCCCTGTAGAAAAGCTGTCGAACATTATCTCATCTATATTTAGTAGGGCTAATATCAACCGGTGTTGACATTCCCTTCTCTCATTACACTGTTATCACAACCTCGCAAATTAATTAATTGGCTGCTGCAAGTCAATTAGCCTCCTCAGCAAATGCACCCTGCCTGTCAAAACACCCTTTAAACCTTGAAGCGCCAAAGAGTTAAAAAATAATTACTTGCAGGTTGATCTTGAAAATTTAGATTTGTTTTGAATTGTTAGTTTTTGCTCACCACGGGCAGAGTTCACAACAGATGGGGAGTAAAGCGTTTTGCCTTTGAAAATATCAACTAAATCAGATGCTGTTTAATGACTTTGAATAGAAAGTTGGAAGTCATTCTGCTCACAGTCGATTTTAGCAGGCTGTCGTTCGGTGCACAAAGCCTGTACAATCTGAATCCTTCACTCCCTGCAGTATGACAACACACCAAACAGAGCATCAGAACAAATGCTTTTTTACTCGCAGTTGTGGTGGTGGTGGTCTGCATGCTGATGCATATTAGATATAGCCTCCTGTTTTTGATATGCATACGTAGGCTTGGAGGAAGCTCCTGCTGTGAACTGCATCTCATCGTGCAGCTTCTCCTGCCGTTCAGGGGACTGCATCTAAGATGTCCAGCTGTGTCCTTAGGTACTCATATTAAAGAAGGTGCACAGCAATTACCCAATTTTCTCTGCTGCTAATAAAAAATTTAAGCGTGAGTCTTCTTTTGCAGATGTTGTTTTTATCAGCCAACCATTAGATTATGCCGCATGGATACAGTTACTTCAAAAACACTGTTTTCACTGAGAGATGGTATCATTTATAACCATAAACTGTGTCAAGGACACGTTTCCTTTGTGGTTTACTCTTGTTTTCACGCTACTTTTCATTCCATATGCCTGCAATAATATGCTCCAGCTGGGGAAATTGTGATAGTCAGAATCATGAGGCAACTTCTGTGCAGTGCATTTGTACCAAGTGAACTCTGAGGACTTGTATGTAATTAGTGATCAGTTAAAAATCTCTTTGTAGTTTAAATATACAAACAGCTGTGAAGCCTGTGGTGATGGTGGAGGGGGAAAAAAAGGCAGCGGGAAAAACTGTGAAAAATAAACGCACATAGAGAGGTGAAACTCAAATAATAAAGTCCAAAAAGCGAATAAAGTTCCGCCCAGATCTTTCAGGGGCAGCAAATGGATGCTTTGGGTTTCAGGTCATGCCTGCAATGGATTTTTCTGGCTGTTACAGTCACAGAGAACATGCCTCAACTGCCAAGAAGTGGGTGAGAAATGGAGCTGTTAGACCTACAACAGCATAAAACAACTATTTATATCACCACTGGTTTCACGACTGGATTTATGATTCTTTTAACCTGTCTCTCCAAAAGGCAGTGCTGTCTGAAGCCCAGGCATTGTAAAAACACATTCACTCTGTCGGATTCTCTAAAGTCAGGGACGAACAGAGATAAAAAGTGCACTATATACTGAAACAACTTTCATCAGTCTGCCATTGAGATGTGTATTGCAGAATAATCTATTGATAGTGTAACTCGAATGTGTTCATTATCAAATTTATATTCACCAAAAATATGCTCACCACTATATTTTAAAGCCTGTAATAATTCTTCAACTGTATGGCTACATTATGACTCTCTCGCACAACTATAACCTCTCATGCTTTGTCTCTGTGTGTCAGTGTATCTTAGTGGATATACTTAAGTTCTGTTCTTACTTGAGTGGTTTTCAAGCCACTTTATACTTCTACTCTAGAGGGATATATTGTAATCTTACACACAATACAATGCTTTACAAATTACCCACAACAGTGTACACAGCTGGCAACTATTCTGATAATCACTGAAGTCATTTTTTTTACTCCATAAATGATATGAATGTGTCACTTTGGGCTCTATTTTCTGAATCAGATAATTAATCAGTAGATTAATTGAGAAAATGATGCAGATTAATCTATATTAAAAACAATCATTAGTTGCAGCCGTATGTATGAGTACAATGTTGTTTACACTTTAATGAATGAGTACTGTAATGATATAAATATGTAATAGTCACAGGGGACATTTTTATGCATTTTACTTTTGATACTGTAAGACCAGTTAGATTTATATATTATATTTATCATGCTTTAGAATCATGATTTTACAGTGTAGAAATACAAAACAACATGCTATATTTTTATTACTAGAGTGCCTTTGATTTATTAGTTTCCCTACTGCACTTTATTTCCTTTACTTGTTTTGGGGCTACTATACTTACTGCACTGTAACTGCATGTCTGGTCTATTATTTTTTTTATGTCTAACTGTATTTTGTCTGTTTTTTACTGACTGTAATTCCCTTTTAATTTCTGTTTATTGCATTTTTAAACATTGCCGTAGAGCATTTTTCACCTCATGTAACGCCTGTGTTTGAGAGGAGCCACACAAATGACTCGCCTTGCTTTGCCATACACACAGTTTATCACTTAGAGTATGGAAAAATATAGAGTGGAAAACAATGGTGGGAGTGAAAGACAGTTAGAGGTGTTGATACACCTCCCGGGGAAAGCTACAATAAATCTTGACCTGCCCTCTATCTGTCAAAACAACACCGTCAGTCCCTCTGCTGACATGTGCTCATGCTGAGAATCATAGCTTTAAAGACATGAAATTCAGTTTAAACAAAACTGTGGGCTATTGTTTGAGCAAATTTAATGTTTGTGCAGTGTGAGACTCACAGGTTGTCAGGAGTCAGCTATACAACTAGAGCAGACTCGCCTGTGTGTGTGTGAGTATGTGCATATTTGTTCACATTTCTGGGGCCCACACCTCATGCTGCTTTTAATCGAATACATTGTCATATGAGATTCATATCCATTCCCTCCCCACACTAGCGCGTGCCATCTAAATAGCTCCTTTGTATAAACAACAAATCTTTATTCTGGAATATAGATCAAAATACGGAGAACGCAGAAGCGCATTGATGAAAAAATGGAACGGGAAAAGAGATGGATTTAGTCATGAATTTGAATAAGTGTGGAGGGAAATGGCACAGGTTAATAACAGGGATAAATCATATCTTTCTCACAGCTTGAGGCGGCGGCTTGTCGATCCTTCTGTGTCGTTAGTCATCCACTCTCAAAGACCTGACAAAAATACAAACGCATAAATAGAGGAGACAGAAATCTCTGGCAGCAATTCTGACCTTGCTTCTCAGAGAATCAAACGAACAAAGTTACTTAGATTCAAAAGCAGGCAGAGCAAAGGCGTTTTGCTCATATCCTCATACCGGTTCCGTCTGTTTTTTGTTTTTTTTCAGAACTCGAGAAAATTTGTCTCTTTAGTTATTTGAAAACTGGAGAGCAAAATGGGGTACCCCTAATGAATACAGTGTGTTGTGAGGGGAAAAAAAGTCTTGTCATATTCATGAGAGAATGCTATTTTTGTGAGAGAAAAACAAAAAAGAAGCCCCTTTTTTCTGCTACAAATTCAGAACTAAATTCTGAGCAAAAAAAAAAAAAAAAGAAAAAGAAGTGTGCTGTAAAAACACTCATTTGGAGGCAAGGCGTAGCTATTTAATTACAGTTATGATTTCTTCATGTTCCAAAGTCAGATGCTGCCTAGGTCAATACTTGACTCCGCTATTAATTTTTCATGACCAAGGATTCACAGGTAGCAAATTTCACAGCTCATCATTGCAAATATTGTGTTTCAGGCAGGAGTTAGCTGGAAACACAATAGCTCCAAGGAGATGTGATCTCCTCTGGGGTAAACCGAGGTTAATAATGATTATACGCAGTGGCTTTCTTGGGTCTTGGGGTCAGACTTTGTGTTCTCACATTGGTAGGAATCCGCTAAACAGATTCATACGCCAGATGAAAACTGAGTGATTTATATGGGCGTACAGCCAACAATCCTCCTGTGACCTGGGATCGTATATGCTGATTCAGAAAAAGCTTGATGTGCTGATACATTACAACATCCTGGCAGCACACGGGCAATATATAAGATGTCTGTGTGATTTCTTTTTTTTTCACTCAAAACCCCATGACGCAGCTGGCTTGATTCACTCTCAGACAGATCTTAGAGCTCAGACAGTCAAGGTTTCCTTGGTGAGGTTTGAAGTGAAGAGCAAACTCTCCAGTGTTGTATTTGTCATTGGGATGATGTGAAACGCAGGAAACAACACAGCTAATTAACTTTAGGTGATCCTACGCCATATCAAGATGGCATGCTGTTTTCTGTGAAATATCAACATTAGATGCCATTAATAGTTATAACTTAATGAAAGTGTGCAGCAGCTTAACTTGAGCAGTGGAGGCAATTATGTATCTGATTTGTTGCTAGTCATTACACGAGTAAGCTAAACTCTCCAGCATACAGTGTATCGCTTTAGATTTTAGCCACCTAGCAGAAGCTCTTATCAACTCAGGGACTCTTATCAGCAACTTCCAGCGAGTGCAAAAGTAAAATAGGCGAATTTTCTCTGTGTCAAACGGCTAAATAGAACGAAAACAATGAGCTTTGTATCAAGTGTATATGTGTAAAAGTGTATGCATCTATGGTAGTTCCACCCAGGCTAAAAAGAAATGTCAAGCACATTTACTGGATGTGAGTGGAGATCTGGCACCAAAAAAAAAAAAAAAAAAAAAAAAAAAAGTAGCACAAACTTTTAACAAGCAAGAAGTGTGATAAGATGTGGCTCCAGAATGATGTTTGAGCCATCATGCCTGCAAGACAGACTTTCAGTCACACACACTGATATTCACAGTTTCCATAGCAACACATCTTTGATTTTTTTTTTTTTTTTTTTTTTGGTGGTGAAAATATTACTTTCTTTTGTCAGATAAAATAAAACGATCATCACAGGGTATGCAGCAAACTAGCAAAAATAGCTCTAGATGTGTTACTTTGCAGGTAGCGTGTGTGTGTGTTTTTCATTGGTTTGTTTTTGGTATTCTGCACAGTAAGACTAGTTGCATCACATCACACCACATACATACATGAAGAAACAGGCAGCTTGTCAGGTCTCAGAGGTCAGTAGTTAGCTGTTGCAAAACCTACAAATTAACACAACTGGAAATAACATCAAAACTCTAAATGTAACACTGAAGATGATGAGTGTCAGAGTATCACTGTGGAAAAAGGTTAGCTCATTTGTGAACCACATCAACAGTGTGACTTCCTTCCTTTATACTTCAACCCAAAGCTGTGATCTCCAAAAATGTGAGAGTGCATAGTATTGTGTAACATACCAGACAAACCACAGAGCACAACTGTGAAGCCTGTACTACGAAGTGAGGTTACTGGCTTATCAGGGTAACTAGAATTAACGAGGTGACGTCAGGTGTAACTACAATTAACCTGTACTCACAGTGGATAGGTTTACCGGGGGTCTGCTGCCATGGTAATTTATGCTGCATCTTTAAACTGTCTGACAGTTTATGTTAAATGATTAACTCTGTGTTACCAGTGTTACTTTTACCTAAGTACTGCCCACAGGTGGAAGAATTCCAATCAATATTGGCTAACGACTGAGAAGGCGTCAGTCCCCCCCCACCCCCTACCCACCCAAAAAAAAGATGATGTAGTGGATGGTAGGTATGTGGACCAATAAATGGTATTTTTCAGACATGACCCTGTTGTCTGTAATCAAGTATCTGAAAAATTCAGCACATATTTTCCGTGTATACATTCTCATGTACAGATTGAAACTAAGAGAACATGTGACAAGTCTCTGTCTTTGTTAGTCTCTTTAAATTCCTCGTAAACTTCACGACAACAAATTAACGTGCGAGATACAGTGCACGCCGTTTATTCACGCGCACTAACTCCGATTAAGTGCTACGACTCAAGTTACCGACATCTTAACCACCGTCGTAGTGCCGTTTAACACAGATCAGGGCAGTCAGGGTTTGTCAACTGACTTTCCTTGATAACCCTGAGTTAAATCAGGAGCCGGGTTGTTCCATTTCATAGTACGGAGGCTGCGGAATTGTTCCTCCTGAAATTGCATAACTTGTTTGTTTATAAAACACATAGTGTGTGTGAATCACCAGACACTATGGACATCTGGTTCACAGCTGATTGGGCTTGTTTTTAAAATAACAAATGGATCCTGGTACATTCAAACAGTTTTACCTTTCTCCCTTAACTTGCTTATTAATTAACTCTTTTATAGCCTTCCTTCTTATTAGTCTCTTTCTTTCACAATATTTCTGCAAACCATATTCTTTGTACATCACATAGAATCTGCCTGAAGAAGAGAAAGGTGAGGACAGATATTTCAAGGTGTAAATCACATTGGTATCATGGTGGTTCTAGTTTCTTAGTTGCACAACATTTCCTCTGCAGACTAACTAACTGTACGCTTTTGAAGGAAAGAACAAAATGTCTAATGAAAATTTCATTAGCAATAAAATGCACTCTTGCTCATTTGAGTTCCTCAGGGTTTTACCAGCATAACCTCATTTGATCTGAAACAGCCAAAACCTTATGGTGGCTGGCGTTGTCAAACTTAAGAAGACAGATGTTGTTGGATACCTGACATATCTCATTCTCTGACTGCATAATGCATCTGGTTGTACTATAGCTCGTTACATTTTGTCACGTTTTCGCCAGGAATTATGTCTGTTTCAGCATCTTAAAGAAATCAAAAGAAAACCTGGGAGACAAAGAAAGAAAAATGTACTTTAATAAGTGATAAGAACTAGAGTTACAACATATGTGTTTTTTTTTCCTTCCTTCTTCTATATACAGTGCACAGTTAATTTCAAATTTGAACATAAACATATTACCTGACATAATGTAGAAGTATATACTGTATACTGGCTGTATTTTGATGCATGACAAAAAAGTGGCATTTGTTGTATAGATGTTAAAATAAACTTATAATTAATATTTAATTATGTCAGAGACTTATTTGTTGCCAAAATTGCTGTCCTCTAGATAAATTCTAAATGATCTGCTTTTGAGGCTTGTATTCACTTTGGAAGGCTTGCTTGCTTGGTTTATAGGTGAAACAAAGTATAGCTCCTATAAAATTAGCTGAACTGATTGTATTGAACAGAGGTGATGCATTTTCAGCCACTCCCAGAAATCACTGATATATCTCAGACTTTGAATTACAAGTTGGAGGCTGATGGTTTTGGTTTAAGTGATATGATGTGAATACAGCAATAGTTAGGTAAATAATATCTTGAAAAACCATAACATGTTGCTTTGCATGTCATTTTATTGTTCAATTGATCAACTGAGTTAACATCTTAAGTTCTGTTGGCTGCTGGTTATAGCTTCATACTTAGCGCACAGACATGGGAAGTGATCAATCTTCTCATCTTGCCTTGGCTTGAAGCAAATAAACTGATTTTCAGAGTCTGTCCACGTGTTCCTATAAGCACATGGAAAAAGTTGACAGGTGCAGTTGGATGTCGGTGTGAATAAGTTCTTATGAGACAGGTACAGGAAAGTGGCAAAGTGTGATAAATTCTGTACGGTGATGTTTGATTAAACAAATGAGCAGATAAGACTGCAAACAGGTACTGCTGTTCTCTTTCAGCTGCTATTTCACCTCATGAATGTCAATGAGGGAAGTGGTAGGGGTGTTATAGTCAAAGATTAGATGGGAGATTACATACACAGTAATGCCTGTTTGTCTTCATGTGGAGATGGAGATGTTTGCAGCTTACAGCTGGGCTCTAGCATCACACAGCACCCAGCAGACAGAGGCAGAGGATAAAGAGGCAAGGAGACTTAAATAGAAGGACTGAGCTTGGGTTACTTGCCCCTTTAGGGAATGCAGGGGCACATGGTTACAAATAAACACAGAGTAGCCACATAGTACACACACAAGCAGTGACGGGGTGCGTTAATGCAGGCCACAATGGCGATGGGCCATTGGCCTTCGTGTGTGACAGCTCAGTGGACACAGCATGCGGGAGTCATGGCTGGCTGCCATGGATAATTACCATAATGGATATGAGCCAGACACACAGACACTGCAAAAAAATAGCCTGGCCCAGATACACAATACTGACTGCTGTCTCCTTGAAATAAACATTAGACAAGTCAGGTTTTTTGGATTCCTTTTCAATAATTCTGCCATCTTATTGGCATTTGAATATTTATGGTCGAAGCGCTTAAAACTAATAGTGATGGAAAAAGCTCCAAATATAATATGTTGTTGTTCTCAAATTTGCAAAACTTTTTTATCTCCTCTCCATTCTTGAGATGTTACCTCTGGGCTCCCACAGGACATGCCTGCAATTGCCCTGCCAATGCTTTCAAACTGTAAATAATCTTGAAGCTTCACAGATCTTTGCGCTGTTGAATAATGCATGCTTGAAATTACAGTTGCTGTGATAGCCGCCTCTGTTGTATCAGAGCATCCTCTCTCTCTCTCTCCCGATTGATCACAGCCTGGTCCTGTCTAGGGTAGGATCTCATGGAGAACTCGATAAGAGATTCCACTTTGTCACCCCTTTGAGGTCCTATCTGTGGCGCTGCAAGCAGAAATTACACACTCCGCCAATCCATGAGTGTGAGCTTTAGAAATAATGCCTTTGGAAAACCACAAATAACCTCTCAGAATACATACATACTGTTCCTGAGAGTATTTCATCTTTATTTAACCAACCTTTGCCCTGTTTATTATAGATTGATCAATAGGCCTTCCCTTTCCGTAATTCCATCTTGATCTAGTCCCCGAGGCTGGCTCATGGCCGCCGGATAAAGCGTTAGGTTGGCAGCTAACTGGTTATTATCCATAATTTATTAGTGAGTTAGGGCAGAATAAATGAAAAAAAAAAACAACAAGATTACGTTTCACTTTCATTTCTGGTGAAAACTTTTGCCACTCAAATTAAGGTATAATATTTCAATATCAGCTACCAAAATGTTCTTCTAATATTGTATTTATAATTAATTGCCTTCCCTTTCGGTAATAAACAAGACAAAAAACATTTATCACAAATTCTATTCACAGCAGTGTGTTTTACTAAGGAGAATTTAGAAAAGTAGGTTTCACGTTTTAGTACAGTCATGACATTCAGAGTTTGTTTACATGTGACAAACGTAAAACTATACTTGTTCTATATAGCGATTTGATTCATGATTCATGAATTTTGATGCTACAGTGAGCATTATTTTCAGAAATAACCATTCAATGTATTTACTTCTTGTAATTAGCTCCTGTGCAATAGTTTCACAGTCAGTGGCAGGGGTCCGCCATTTCCACGCCTGGATTCAAAATGTCTAGCTACACACTATGGATTGTGGAATGCACTCATGTAATTCAGTACTACCTGTATCAGAGCTGTATTGGGTTACAGTAATTCAAACTGAACAATTCCTTCCAGCTGCTGCTTCACATTAAATATGTTCAACTACACAGGATAGGCTTTTGTGTGGAGGAAGTTTAGGACAAGCACTTTGTCCCAAAGGTAGTGCTACCAGAGATCATTCATCTAAGCACTTGCTACAAAACAGCAGTAGTTAAATCCAGCAACTTTTTGACAGCAGATCAGTTTTAAACTTTGCAGAGAGTAATGGAACAAAGAGGGCAGCCACAGCAACTGTTAGATGAAAAGCAGCGAACAGCAGGCTGCATACCTCAACTCCTCAGCAAGGTTGCCAAATCCACTGTGCCTGCTGCTGTACCGAAATACAACTTACTGCATATTGACTGACTTCTTTACTACTACAAGTGAGTTTGTTCACTCTGCTGTAAACAAATACACCAGTTGTGTTTCTTAACAAAGTAGCTGTGCAATGAGTGTTGCTATAGCATTAACGGCACTTGCTGTTAGCACCAGTAAACAAATCAAGTAGCACTGAAATCTTAAAGTTATAACACAATGATTTCTTTCCTTGCAAATATGTTTTCATTGCTAGTTTTATATAAAATCCTTCTCATGTAACTATTACTAAGCATTTTAGATATAACAACCAAATGCAACAGGAAAAAGCCTTTATTTCAGGTCCACCTATTATAAATAATACTATTCATCATCAGTGTTCAATTTTAAACGTTTTAGCTGGAAAATTCACATTTGTTGTTTAACAGTGCTTCCAAAGGAATTCTAATTCAGCTGTTGACACTGTGCAGCATAATAGCAACCCTGTGACCAAAATAAGTGAGGATTTGTAATTGTATTTGAAGGCTTGAGAAGTTTCCTCTACTCTGCAGAACAGGAGAGCACCACAGTACAGACAACAAATTTCTCTGTGATAGCCATGTGGTTTTATGACCTGCTGGGTTGTTTTTCGATTATACTCCTCAGTGGCATGGGCCTTTCCAAAAACTGTATATACTGAGCTACCTACTGTGTCTTGGGGAAAAACATGGTCCTCAATAAGATAATAGAAATGACAATAAGATTTACCATCTTTGTTCATCTTCTTCATACCATCTTCAATATACTGAATAAGCCAACCCATAAGCCTCACTAGCCCACCAGGTCTGCTGAATACTGGTTACGTAAGGCAACTGGTAATTCATTACATTTAATAGGATGCTACATAGCTGCGCGTTGTACAGGCTTTCTCACTGTTCAGTCTTTGATAAGAGTTATAAAATCTACTCCTTATGAGTTCCTCTGTGGAAAAAATCTTGTACAGCAAAATCTCCAAGAACCCCTCTGAAAAACAGGCTCTTCTATAACAAATATACCTGTTGGAAAATAAATCAATATACTGCATTAACACACAATAAAACAAAATAAATTGCTTATATATTTTGCAAACTGAGCTTATTCTGTCTCTGTGTGTGTGGTGCCAGGAAACAATGATACCACCACAGTAGCCCTTCTTCTTCTTTCACAGCACTCAGCGGCAGACAGGAGAAAATTGGTCTCTGAGGACAAAAGCAGCATTAATGCACTGTAACTGAAAAAAGGTGTAGAGTACAGTGGAGTTATTTCCAAAGACATGACCCTGTTGAGGTGTTAGCAACTGCCACATAAATGCCAGGTACCTTCTCTGGGCTATGATGATGTCAGACATGCTCACTCCATCAAAATTATCACAAATTAATGATTACACCAGATAGGTGTGAGAATAGAGCTCTTTACTGTGGCAAAAAGGCTCAAAGGCAGAAGGTCACTGATTCTAAAACTTTCCTCCTTTGATGCTACAGTCTGCAATTAATGTAGCAGATCCTGTTGGCTTGAGGTATGTGTGGCATAAATGTAATGCAGACCCTGAGCATCATATTCATTAAATGTTTCTATGCATTTGCTAGGGTCTTCTTTTACTATGCTGCAATGAATAAAGAAGGGGAAAAACAGTGAATGACTGAGTGCTGTCTCAGGTGTGCAAATGTATCCATCCACATCTGACAAATGATATATGAAAAGGCAGAATTTCACCTCTGCCTTCTATAGAGCAAATTAAACTCCATCACAGCTGAATAAGTGCTGATGGGAAAAAGGACAGATTAGAGGCTTTTCTAATGTCCCAGCGCATGTCAGGAGATTTCTCTCAGGCAAAGTGCAGAGTTAAGGCGGAGGAAGTGCAGATAAGCAGTAGGCGGACTGATGGATTCAGAGGATGACTGACCACTAATTGAGAAGCACCCTGTTGTGTCTCACACAACATCGCCAAGACAGTGGAGGCAGTGGGTTTCTTGAGCTGCTCGGAGATATAAGGGTGATGGAGGTATAATGAAGGCAAATGAAATGAGTGTAGACAGAGATACAGAGGACAGAAACTCCTTAGAAACAGCCACTGAGTGTAATTAAGAACGTGGAAGTATTATAGGCAGACAAGTCAAACTCTGTATCTAACTTCTTATTGTGGACAGTAGTGATGTCAAATCCAACATTACAGGTAGGTTTGTATGGAGGAGGGAGGGTTAAGCTAGGTCGCAGCGATGTGAGCGATGGAGGGTGAAACAATGAATATGTCATTAATTTGTGTGCGTGTGTGTGTTTGCATCTGTGTGCAGTGCGTGTTAGAATCGTCAAGTTTATTTCATTGCCCGAAAAATGTCTCAGTGGATTACAGGTTCAAAAGAAATAGCTCTGGCCACACAAGAGCAGAAAAAGAAGAAAAATTGGCACATGGGGTGGGGAAGAAACTGTTGGAAAGAAATTCAAGACAGACCCCCAGACCTTCTCTTGGGGTAGCAATGATTATAGTAGCTTTTATGTGTATACTGTATTAGAAATAGATTGTAAGGGTTCAGAGAGAAATACAAAGTGCAATGCTTGTCAATTAGGAAGTTCAGAATGAAAGTTGACTATCACCATGGCATGGTTCAGAACACATGGAAATAGGAGTCAAGGAGCTTCAATCCCCTGAACTAAGCTTTATTTTCTCAAAACTCAAAGACAGCCTTTATGAACATAAAGGAGAACAAAAAACACACATAGGCTGTATTGATTCTGAAGAAAACAAATTCAAAGATTGGGAACCAAACACAATAAGTCAAATTAGTCTGGTGTGTCTATCTTAAAGAAATAAGGATGAATAAAGGTTCTCAGTTAAACACGCTAGTTACAGGATAGAAACTAGAAGTAGGATAAACTCCTTTCAGTGCCCAGGTGTCAGGTCAGCAGTCAGGTAAATGAGGGTGACAAGGTGAAACAAGAGCCAATTGATGATGATGGGGAGAGGAAAGAAGTGGTGAGGAACTGGAAAATGAAACAAAACAAAGTCTTTACTGCAAGCGCTAAGAAAATCGGACACTAGTTCCAGCACTAAAAGTCCACCGCCTTCCTCCACAGTCCAAAAGACATCCAAGTTAGCTTAACTGGTGACTCTAAATTGCCCATAGAATGAATGTCAGTGTGAATGGTTGTTTGTCTCTATATGTCAGCCCCATATCACCCAATGTCATGTGGAAAATGCTGATGGAAATATGGTATTTATGTTTCGATGATATATTCATGTGGGTAATGTTGGTCTCCTCATCAGTGTTTGGTCTACTACAGTTTTTGTGTCTCTCCAGTCAAGCTGGACCTTCAATGGACAATGAGCCACATGCTTCATGTACATCGCAGTGATTCACTAAGTTTGTTTCATTGCACTTTGTCACATTTGCTTTTAACGATAGACCAACTTGCCACCTCAGCTAAGGTAAAACTAACATAACTTGAAAACTACTGAAACAGATGGTAACATACTTACAAGCACTTCGAGAGACGGCAAAGTCCCGAGAAGAAGACACATCGTTCAATGAGCATCTGTCTCCCTATGCTGTGGTGTAATTTCTTCTTAATTTCTCACACAGATATATCCGTTTTTATCTTATAATCTCAGTAGGTCTGTCATATCTATTTATATCTACTTTGTCTTTAGAAGGGTTATTTAATCTACAGTGTAATATGAAACATATTTATAATTACAGGCAATTACAACTGAACAGTCTGATTGGATGATCTATAATTATAACAAGACATTTTGATGCCTGGCCTTATTCAAGATCTAAGTACTCACGCTGAATAGTATATCCTCTTTGAATCATTGGAATGTCAGATGAATTGTCAGTGTTCTGCTCGGTCAACTGTTGTGAGTTGCTGCCATTTAGTTTGATATTTGACTTAGTTTATTGTCCCAAAAATTACTATCCCCATATAGCAGCTGCAATTTATTGATTTCAGAGGAATCAACCAAAAGAGACAAGTTAGTCAAAGAAATAACATCACAGCTGTTGTGCCATAGCAAGAAGCACTGTTGCTGCTGCAACAGCGGCAAACAGATTTAAGTATTGAACTGTGCCTTGAGGGGCATAACGCGGTTAGAATAAAGATTTAGCAATAAAAGACAGTGAGAGATAGAAAATCCACTAAACACAATGCCATCTGTGCTTATTGCCTCGAGGTAATACCGTGATTGTGTCTGTTTAGATACTCTGCAGTAAATGGTACACAACATGCAAGGATCAAGCATTATCTGGTGTATCACAGGACAAAGCCATTACAGTAATCAGTCTGTGTTGGTGGAATTGGAAAGAGCCAAATACACAGGCTTTCATGTTAATGTTCACCAGGATTTAAGTGTTGATTGTGTGATTATCTGTGGCCAAACGACAGCTTTTGCACCAGTTTTAGTTGCCACTTTCATCCATTACGCTCTCTCGCCTTTTCGCAATAAAATGAGAAATATGAAAGGGACAACAAAACTTCAAGCGTGGGGGAATCAAAACCTCACATAAGCACATTGGGTGTTATCTATGTCGACATTTCAGATGGACAGCTCAGGGAGGAATCACAAGTAAAGTCTGTGGCAATGCAACATCATTCCTATCAGGATTTGTGCTTTCACATCACTCCAATATAACAAATTAAGATCTTCAAGCCTCTGTCCTGATTCATGAGGAAACATGCAGGGTTCAGCATGAGGACAGTGAAATGTTGATCTACAAATTATGCCGCAGACTGTCCCACTGTTGACAATTTATCACATAGAGTTTCAAGAACTTTAAAGAGGGAACAGAATAAATAATCAGCCGTGACTGTTTAACATCCACAATTTTACACTGATTTAGAATGTATCGAGTCACGGTCTCAGGTTATCATTTCTCATTTTGATTGGCTGCCAATCTTCAAAAGGGCGACTCCTGTGTAATATGAACTGGCTAGAGGACAGACACCAGTGGAGAGAGAGACAGAGAGTTGAGGGAGAAAACAGGAAAGTGGTGCACTGGTGAAAGGTAACTCTCTGTGTTGAGAGTATAATCGACAATGAATGTCAACTCTCATTCCTGAGGTATTTTGGTTTAGTTTCTGCCTGTATGTTAACCGAGAAGATGTTAACAACATCAAGAGGACTACAGCAGGCTGGCCTGACCAAGCAAATCGAGTTAGTAACGCTGTGGGGGCAAGTGGAGCGATGACAGAAAGCTACTTAGACTCACCAGGAGATTCAGGTAAGACCTGCATCCTTTTCTTCTTGACTTGATCACTTGTCTCACTGAAAAACATGAGTAGGTGTAATTGTATGCACGTCACATAGTGGTGCGAGTTTATTTACAAAGTAGCATCAATGAAAAAAGTAACACCTGCACACTGACTCCAAGCTATGCAATGTATCCCAAAAGACAACATTTTGATTCCAATAGCATCTTCTGACCTGACGAAGACATTGTTTTTCTCACTGAAAAACATAACAGTTTAACAACCACATCAGATCAGTAAGTTGAGTATTAAGGGTTGTGGTGTGAATGTGATACAGGTTTCCACTTGTGTCAGAGTGGCTGAAACATTCTTGAAGAGGTGTGTACAAGTTTTGCAAGACAGGAGATGAGATAGCAATTTGAATAGTTTTAACATATTAACATGTATTTATTTCACTATTTTGCATAGAATGACATAGTGTGTGTGTATGTGTGTGTGTGTGTGTGATCCAGCTACTCCTCATATTCTGGGGACCTACATCTGTTTATACAGTACGTTGTGGGGACTTTCATCCTTATGGGGACAAAAAGCAGGTCCCCATAATGTAAATCATTGAATTTTAAGGTCAAAACATGTTTTGAGGTCAAGGTAAGATTATGTTTAGGTTAAGGCCAGAGTAAGGGTTCGGGTTAGGCAAGCAGTAGTTAATGTTACGATTAGAGTAAGTCTCCAGGAAATTAATGTAAGTCAATGTAATGTCCCCTGAAGTCATGGAAACAAGACTATGTGTGTATGTAGCAGGTGGAAACTGACTTCACATTTGACATTTCCCCAATTGGAGCCACCAGTATTAATGAAGTTCAGCTGTAAACTGTGTTTTGGACACAGAGGCCAGTGGTTACACCTGTCTTTCCAACACGGCTTTTATCATTCAATCTGGGTTCATTAGCCTGATTGCTGCAACCAGGGAGGAACAACTGGGGAAGCTTTTAAAATATGATGGATGTGCAGATGAGTGTGTGTGTGGGATTAGATCAGTGCAGGATTGCAAACTGGTGTGATTGAAATGAAAACATAAGAAAATTTGCTCTATCATTATGGGTACAGCTAGAAAACCACATTTGGCAAACAATTGTCATTGCCTCCATCACAATAATTATCATAATAAATCATATTGCTGTAACTTCTCCAGAGAAGTAGTACTGTCCTCCAGACTCACAACTCCTTTATCAGACTTTATTTACTTCTTCAAGTGGGTTATTGCACCAAAGGGGTCCACTCTGACCCATTTACATCTCTGCATGGTAATTTTTCATTTCCAACTTTAAGCCAAGTAAGGTTTATTATCAGTTTATTTTTGAGACATTTAAACCCGTCCGTGTTGCTGGGCTTTTTGGCGGTCCGATCCTGTGTTAAATTATTTGACATGTACACCAGGATCAAAAGCCCTAATGCATCTTATGCTGCCCCTGTGTGTTATGCAAATGGAGGTGTTTTAATGAGGGCGTCATGAATAATTCAGGAGTGGTGTTCCACGAGAAAACGCACCACAGAAACAAAATCATAGAAAAAAAATTGCTTCGGAAAAATAAAAATTGACGTTGAAGTATCTCTCCCTTCTGTTTGATATCCAGGGCTGCTCTTCGCTTGCTTATTAACGAACGTCAGCAAACTGAAATAACCCATTTAATTAGTTTGTAAAAGTACAGGAGATGCACTCACTCTGGGTCCACTCGACTTTTCTCTTGCCGCCGCCAGCCTTTTGTACTTTAATAAAACTAAAACTGAATATCGGGATAAGGTTTGGAACTCAATTTGTCTCTTTGGGGGTGGGGTGGGGGGGGCTGTTTGTACAATAGCAGTCTGATACTACCTACCAAGAAAAAGGGAGGGGAAAAAAAAGGAATACACTGCTGCACTTAGTGTTCTGACATTTGCTAAAATAGACCGATTGAATCGTTATTAACAAGCATGTTGATGTGCTAAAAATAACATTAAAAACATCACTGCGGGTGGGCAGGTGGAGTGTTCAGACGTGAACAAATAAGAAACTTGTTCTTGATTTGCAGTCACAGATGCCATTTTTCACATGGCTCTGTCGCAGAGATTGTGAGACGACCTACTATGGTATAGTGTATGGATTGTGGTTTGTGCCAAGTTTGTTGCTTTGACAGCCCCGGGCTAAGAAAGGAAGGTGAGAATTATTTACTACCCACGCAGCACTTACAAGTCTATTATCTAATCCTCCAGCAGGACTCTAGATGAAACCCTATACTGGATCAGGACGTGTTGACCCAATAGGGCCCAGACTGCAGTCTTTAATGATATGCACACCTGAGTCATTTCAGATCATCATCCATCAAGTTCCATTTTTGCTTCAGTGTTGTTGTGGTGTGAACGACCGGAGCAAAAATGGAGCGTTTTCACCCTCTGAACTAGTAATGTAATGCAGAGACGGTACAAACATCCCAGTGTCCACTTTGTCCTGTGCAGATGTCTGTACCAATGTGCCCCCCCTTGTTCTCTGACATAGCCAGGCTGACTTTGTAATCATATTACCAATGCATGTCTCATTAGTTTCTGCCATGGCTGAGTGTCCCTGCCTCCTCCTGCTCTACTAACACCGTCTCTCTCTCTCACACACGCACAAACACACACACACGCACAAATAGCCACTCAATTGCTGGCTGGCATTTGAGAGTGTCTGGGCTTGCATCTAAAGCAGTTTTACCAGGGAAATAATAGCCCTCTAAAAGGATTCTCTGTATGCAGAATCATCCCATTCCATTTGCATTCTAGTGAGACAAATTAAATTTTAGCAGAAGGTGAGTATAGCACCATGTTGAGATGACAAAAGAATGAAAGGAACAGGGGAGGAGGACGCCTGAGACCTAAATTAGATGGGAGCTCTTCCCTGGCTGTTACCGTGACTGGGGTAACTTTTATTTGAGATATTGATGCATTTAGATTTATTTTAGCCCCCCCCCCCCAAAAAAGGTGAGAATCAATAGAAGCTATCAGGTTAGGAAGTTTTAATGAAGGACACATTTTATGCTGTTCCAATAACAGCCTCTCGAACGTGTCTAGACGTTGATGTCTTTGCTCGGCGACTGTGTTTTTTCCTTGTTAGTCTGCTTTGGATTTCAATAAATAGGTGAGCCCTGGCATTGTTCCCACATCTGCCTCGAAAAAAAGAGGAAGACAAAGAGTGAAGGCCAGTGGAAGAATATGGAAAATAAAACGCTGCCATTTGGGTGACAAAGTCATGAGCTGTCTTTCTGAGCTTCTTTTCTTCATCTACAATGTTGCCAAAGCAAAGAGCGCGCAGTCAAATAACCTTAAATTCTTAACCCCCCCCCCCTTTTCTCCACCCACCCTTAACCCCTGTCTCCAGTAAAGTGCTTGCAGCTTGTCCTTGGGAATATTTGTGTGTATTTCTCTCAATAGGCCTAACTTGTTATTTTACCCCTTTGAAAATAAAAAGCGTTGAGGCTTGATGTTGGTGTAACTTCTGATACAAATGTTTTAACTGCATTCCTTCAAAAGCCATTGAAGAGAAGTCTTCCTTAAGAGCATCTCCGGAAACACCTGTCACAGTTCCCCTCACTGTGAACCCACCGGCGTTCATTATTGATGAGCTCTTCATGGCCATCATGCTACCTTCTTCTTTACTGGGTAGTTATAGCGTAAACTCAATATCCCGCACCCCGAGAAAACTGCAAATCTTCCCTGCGTGCGACTGTGTTTTTGCACAGTCTCCTTCTCCAGTTGGTTTAAAGTTGATACAACGTTGAGTGGTTACAGCCCGCCCGTTACTGGGGCTCGAACTCCCAGCGTGCTCGCTATCGATTTCCTCCCAGCAGATAATTTCCAGGGCACTTAGTCTAAATATCAGCTCCGATCAAATCGACTGAAAGGGAGTGATCTGCTTTGAGCTCAGATTTGCGAGTTTGTGTGTGCGTGTGCGGCGTCCACTGGCGATAACAACGAGCAAAACACCGTGTGACAAACAAGGCCGCTCCATTCAACACGGATTGAAGTGATATTAACGTCCTGACCTGCGCTCCTTTGAAAATAGGGCTGTTATGACTTTTTTCAAGGGTCACCTGCGTGTCCTCAGAATAGATTTAGTGGACCAAAAAAAAAGCTGCTTGTGACACTCAGGGGAGGCTTTGACCAGAGTAATCTTTTGTTGTTGTTTAGAGGTTTTAACATTCCATGGAGAAAGCAATTTTAAAACGGATGAGGGCGTAATCCCTGACAATACAGGGATTATCTCTTTAAATGACCTTTATCTTGCCATGAGGCATGGAGTGCTTTTCTACTCCACTATCCCAAGTGTGGTTTGATTACAGCTAGAATGCCTATTTATAATCACCCACTATAGACAGACTAGCTGCAAGGAGGCTGTGTATTCCAAATAGAAGATAAGGGCCTCCAAGGTATTGCAGAGATATGCAAGAAGTTCAGTGACAGAGTTTGGAGGATTTGAACAAGGAAAAGCTCAAATAAAGTAAAATAAACATTGTTGTCTCAAAATGGTTTGTCCTGTGATAAATGCTCAGACTGCCACTGAGAACGGTCTTTGAATGCATGATAAATTTCAAATATGAATTTCTGCCATACTTATTTACATACATATATACTTACATACATTTTTGGTCCATTTTTGAATTTTCGGGACAAAAAAATGCGGGTAAGTAGGGGGAAAAAATCTTTCTTCTGAAACCTCTGAGCTTTTTTATTAAAAGGGTTTAAAAGTAATGGAGTGAATCGAAGGGGTAGTTGGGCTGTTTTAGAGGGATTTAAAGTGGTTCCCACCGAATGATGGATGAGTCAATCATCTCTCATCTTCGTTAGTTGGGATTTCTGCCTCATCAAAGGTGCCATATCCCCCTTCCTCCCTTAGAAACTGAAGGGGAGAGGGAGCACTGCTTTGGTTTGGATAATTGGAGCCATGGGACCTGGTACAGTAATGTGAAAGAGATTGACTACAGTGTTGACTATATTTCATAGCTAAACTTTTTAAGACTACTCTTGTTCTTCTTTGGTTTCAAGTGAAAACACAGTTTATCGTTGACTTTTGTTTTCTCATGTTGTTTACTGTGTGAAAGTTTTTTTTATTTTTGTCTTTAACATCTTCAAAGAAACTCAAACAACATGCAGTTTGGTTTTTCTGGTTTGCATTTCTATCACCACATTTTCTTTCTTCAACATGAAATACAGTACGTTGGTTTTCAAGAATCCTCTCTGGTTTTAAAGTGGTCTTTGTATCTTAAAAGAGCTTGCTGTAGACTCGTAAACATAAAAAATAAGCCTCTAGCCGATGAAACATTTAGTACTTTATAGCAAGCACCACTGCTATGTCCCGTTTTATTACATCTGTTTAAGTAAGAGTGTTGAATAGGTCAAATTTCAACTTTATTTGAGTTATATCCTTGATGAATATTTTAGCAACATGCATTATGCATGTGAGGACTCACTGCATGTATTGCGGAGATAACAGGAAAAAATATTTCTGGGATTTGCAATGTGTTTGACCTTTGAGGAAAATCGAGCTTAATTCAGTCATGTTTTTACCATTTCAGTATCACTTGGTGCTTCGTTTTTGAACGAAATATGCAGCATAATTTTCCAAATAGCTTAAGAATTTGTGTTATAATGTTTCCCCGTTCCATGTTCAGTGGAAGGACATCTCAACTTGAAAGCGAGCTTACCATATAAGTGAGTGCTATTTAAATAACAGAAAAGGAGCAGCAAATAGAAACTGATGAATCACTGCAAGTTAAAAAAAACTGTGAAGAAAGAACCTGACATTTAGAATTTCAAGATAATAAATAGCCCAGCTGCCTGATCATTGTAAAGTGATGTAGAGTGATTCACTCTGTGATATCCGGCAGAATAAAAGGCATATTATTTTCTTTAAAAAGTCCAAAACCTTATTAATAAGAGAAGGACAAATTGCTCTGGCTTAAAAAAAACAAACAAAATTCCACTTCAGTAGTGGAGAGTCCCTAAGGTGAAAACTTTATTCACCAATTAGACTTTTAACAAGTTCCTTGAATAAATATCCATGATTACACTAATCAAACACATAAAGACTCTTATCACTTTAACCTTTATAAACAGCTAATACACTGTACATCTTCAGTAATTCCGGCAGGTGACCAGGGGCAGCTGTTGAGATAAATCAGATACTTGAATTTGTTCTTGAGTTTGTGTTCTTCTTACGTTTATGTCAACAAACACTTTTAATATAACAACATAAAAAGACATCATCAGCACTTTCATAATAAAAAAATACAAAAGATCAACTTTTGTACATTTGCATATCAACAAAAATCTAAAATGTATACATATAATATACAGTGATAAACAGTGAAGCATCTATGACCAGATTTGTAATCATGAGAGTGAAGGTCAGACATCCTGCACTGTATGATAAATGACACGTTGTAGATACATACTATACGCATGTGTTATTTTTTTATCCACTGTGGAAAAAAAAAACATATGCAGTTTTCGATGTTTGTGTCTGTCAGTACAAAATCAATGTACACCATTTAAGATTATGGCTGATAGGTACAAAAACACTTTATTATCATTAATAAAATCATGAAACACTCAAATGATACAGTCCATTCTCTCACGGTATGTACAGTCTCACATGGTTTTCATACTTACGTGTATGGCTGGTGTATTCTCTCCAGGTGTTCAGGAAAAACTTATGCACATTTGAGTCATTTTTGTTCCACCCCATTTGGCTATTTGAGCTATATTTAATGCCAGGGAAGCTGAATTTTAAAAGTCTCTTGAAAAGATTTGACTGTTTCAACTGGAGCCTGGCTTTAAGCAGTGACTGGGCCGGGTCCACTGGGCTCGCTAACAGACGCCCTGCGCTTGAGTCCGGAGTATTCTCCGATAAATGAACCGTCCTCGTCGAATTCTCCTCCACCATCGGCGTAGTCAACCAGGCTGTCTCTGCTGACGCTGTCCCCGACCGCATCATTGCCATTCAGGGAACACAAGCTGCTGCCCTTCAGTGGCTTCTCATCGCTGTCACTGCCATCAACGACAACAGAGAAGGATGACTGGGGTCAGTGGTGCAGTGCATAAACAAACATGCTGTATGGCTATATCAGAGGCAGATGTTCGGAAGCAACACACGTGGCCCTAAGTGGCAGTGCCTTTGACACAAAACACACATGGTTTCACATATAATCAAAAGCTGCACACGTACACACAGAAACACCAGCGTACAGAGCATGTACAGTACATATAGACTATTAAATGCTTGGCCGCACTAACAGACACACAGGCTCCCACTCACAGAGTTCTTATGGTTTCAATACATCACTACGGGCAGTAGGCAGGGGTGGATGCAGAGGCTGCGCAGCAGGAAAGGGAGCACAAGGGAGGCGGGGAGGGCTTGCTACAATCACTTCACTAATTGCTAATTGCCATGGCTTCAGGACCAAAGGCAATTTCAAATCTCTTTAGAGCCAACGATGGAAATTGCCAGAGTGCAGTGAGAAAGAAGACGGGTGGGAGGTGTATGTGTGTGTGTGTGTG